>JASTWK010000788.1:0-78391 GCA_030770225.1 Temnothorax unifasciatus
CGTGATAGTGTGAAAAGACAGGAGTATAATTACAGAACCGTTGTAGATGTCGTGGAACAATGTAAATTTTGTTTACATAATGACATTTGTTTACATAACGCTCAAGGCGTACCTTATTCAAGATGATCTTATTTGGGAATGTCTTGATGTGATTCATAAACACATCTAGGCATGAGCTTAAGGCTATCTTATTTAGTGTGAATTCATAGTCATTTAAGACCATCTTATTTCACAAACTTATTACTAAATGAGGTGATCTTCGTCAAGACGTGTCCGAGGACGTCTTAAGCAACCGTTTTTGGGACATTTACGCATGTACTTTCAAATTTTGCAAACAATTGTTTGTGCCGTACTTTTAAATATAATTCTGTAACGACAATATCGAGTTGGTCTAGCCTATATCTTGTTCTTTCTTTTTTGCTTTCATGTGTGCAATCAGTAGTGAGATAGTTTTGAAGTGAGGTTAACCGATAAACTCTTTCGATCGATACAAACGTGGGACAGCGCAGGCCAGCACGGTGCAATCCAGGGCGTTAAGATATGTAAGTAATATTAATTTTCAAACAAATATAACTTTGAGCTACCGCACAAGCTTACTTTATGCTAAGTTTGTTGATATTAAACTTAGATACGTATGTAACTTTAAACTTTAATCAACGCAGGTTTATTCTTTAACTCATAACGACAATTTGTTATCGTTATAATGTTTTACTACATGAAAAAGCTGCGCAAAGACATTGCAACGATAACGAAGTGTCGTTAAGAGTTACAGAATAGGCCTACTGCGTTAACATTCGTTATGGAAAAGTTAGTAGTTAGATTTTAATAAAAGAATACAGTCAGTGCATGTGTAATCGTTAATAAAAAATATTTTATTTTTACAGAAATCTTGTGACCGTTCTGACCGCCCTCCTGTTTCTCTTTGTGCTGTATCGGAGGCGGATGTGACGTTTCTATACATGTAAGTATCTCAGGTTAAACGATTTTTGTAACAGATTGCCATATTATATGCTTTATTAAACATTTTGTTATTTTTTCAGAAATCTTGTGTGCCCGTACCGGTCTGTTCACGCTTCCTGTTTGTCTTGCTTCGAGAGCGGTTGTAGCGCGTGCTGGCCTGTAGGCATTGCAGTCTTCGAAATTCGTCGACGTTTCTTTACACGTAAGTACCTCCGGTCGTACGATTTTTGTAACAGATTGCCATATTATATGCTTTATTAAACATTTTGTTATTTTTTCAGAAATCTTGTGTGCCCGTACCGGTCTGTTCACGCTTCCTGTTTGTCTTGCTTCGAGAGCGGTTGTAGCGCGTGCTGGCCTGTAGGCATTGCAGTCTTCGAAATTCGTCGACGTTTCTTTACACGTAAGTATCTCAGGTTAAACGATTTTTGTAACAGATTGCCATATTATATGCTTTATTAAACATTTTGTTATTTTTTCAGAAATCTTGTGTGCCCGTACCGGTCTGTTCACGCTTCCTGTTTGTCTTGCTTCGAGAGCGGTTGTAGCGCGTGCTGGCCTGTAGGCATTGCAGTCTTCGAAATTCGTCGACGTTTCTTTACACGTAAGTACCTCCGGTCGTACGATTTTTGTAACAGACTGATATTGTGTGCTTTATAAAACATTTTGTTATTTTTTCAGAAATCTTCTGTTATTTTGACAATGGATTTGGAAAATCTGAGAAATGTGGAGATGGTAAATTTTTCGAGTGATGAGGAAGAAGTAGAGGACTTGCCGATGCGTGCTCCAAAGCGATATCTTCGTAATTATCAAAATCCGTTTGAAGTGTACAGTGAATGGGAATTTAAAAGAAGATTTCGGTTTTCCAAAAATTCAGTAATGTTTGGCATTTTGCCTTTAGTAGAAGAAGGACTTGCCAAAATAAATAATCGAGGTTTGCCAATATCGCCTATTTTACAGTTATTAATATGTTTACGATTTTATTCAACAGCAAGTTTTCAAGTGTGTACATTATATATATACATATATATATATATATATATATATATATATATATATATATATATATATATATATATATACACAACAATAAATTAACAAAATATTTAATAAATATGTATTTTCTCAGCTTGTTTTAGGGGATATAATAACAATATCACAACCAACAATTTCACGAATTGTGTTTAGAGTGTCCATTTTATTAGCGAGCTACATTAACCGATACATAAAAATGCCATCGTCAGAAGAATCACGTTCTGAGAATAAAAGATTATTTAGAGAACTTGGACGTGGTCATGGAGGCATAGGCCTTCCTAGTATCGATGGTGCAATAGATTGCACACATATTCGTCTAGTCCACACAAGACTTCTAAATGTTGACGAAATTTTTAGAAATAGAAAAGGATACTTTTCTTTAAATGTTCAGGTACGTACACATATATTTTCTTAAATTATTCCATACAAAAGGATATACACAGCAAAAACTATCTCTTAATTCTCATTTCACTTGTTCTCTTTACAGATTATTGTTGGGCCACGCACAGAAATTCTAGATATTGTTCCTGAATGGCCAGGTAGTGAGCACGACAGCCGAATCTTCCAAAATTCTCGCATATATATGCGATATAGGCAAGGCGAACTAGATGGAATACTTGTAGGAGATGCTGGATATCCCGCATTGACTTTTTTACTTACACCGATTGGCAATCCTACAACAGATGAACAAATGAGGTTCGATATATGTGTATTTTATATATAAGATAATGAAAAAGTAGAAAATGTCAACAATAAAGTTCCGGTAGCCGAACCTCACTGACAACCTAGAACGGGTTCTTCATACGAAATGTTTTTATTGATCGACTGTTCGGATATAATTTTTATTATTATTTTATATATATAATGTGTGTGTGTGTGCGTGTGCGTGTGCGTGCGTGTGCGTGCGTGTCGTGTGTGTGTGTGCGTGTGTGTGTGTGTGTGTGTGTGTGTGTGTGTGTGTGTGTGTGTGTGTATTGTTTAATTGTATTATGTTTATTAATGACATATATTAATTTCAGTTATAACATAATTCATGGAAGAACAAGGAGAATTGTTGAGAGGACGTTTGGCATATGGAAACGTAGATTTCCGTGCCTGTCAAAAGGACTTGGCACAAAATTGTTTACGTCCACATCAATCGTTGTGGCATGTGCTGTTCTTCACAACCTTGCATTAATTCTAAATGATAAGTTGGAAGAAGATGATGAAGAAGTAGAAAATCTCAATAATGAAGTCCCGGTGGCCGAGCCTCACTGGCAACCTGGAGATGGTTTTCTCGCACGAGATGCTCTTATCGAACGACTGTTCAGATAGTTTTTATATTTTATAAAAAATAACAATTAGAATGTATTAAATAATATTTTAAACAAAATTTTTTTATAAAATATACATTTTTTCAATATTTCAAAACTTTGTTTCCTTCGTTTCAAAGAACGTGTTTTAATTTTTCATTTTCCAATTTGTTTGACAATTCTTCTTTTCGTACATCTTTTTGTTGTTCCTCTCCACTGCATAATATCATTAATGTATCATCTTTCTCTGTAGAAATATATGGATCTGTAAAGCATAAACACAATACATGCTTTTATATATACATATCTAGCATTTATTTATATACATTTTAAAAAAATTTGTTAACATATAAATATACAACATGAATAAATACTACCTTGAAAAATATATTTGCTGTGTGCGTTTATGTAACCCCTTCATTATCAAATTCCAATAATTCTACACTTTGGTCAGTAGATATTACTTCAAAAACATAGTCTCGTTTATGTGAAATATATTTATTATACAAGTAACGTGACTGTATTAATACTTAGAATTAAAACCTTTTAATTACACATGCTTCATTAAAACATTTTATTATGTATATAAGTAATAATTATAACGTTTTAGTATGTTAGTAATAATTATAACCTTTTAAGTGTGATTAATGAAGATGACGTACGTTTATTATATAAGTAATAATTATAACGTTTTATTATGTTAGTAATAATTATAACCTCTTAAGTGTGATTAATGAAGATGACGTACGCATTTTATAATAATTAGGATAAGAAGATAGGATAAGAAGCTTATAATAAAAGTTATTACACACAATGGATTGAAGAACATTGATTTATTTTTTTCAAACATAATATGTGTAATGTATGTAAGGCACATACCAGTGACTTTATAATAAAGTAACATAATTTTAAAGTTTTTTTTTAATAACATCTTTGCCATAAACTTAATATGTTTATTATCTTTTATCAATCTTATTTTTAATCTTTTATCACAAAATGTTATCTTAGGCAACATAATTGCACTTTGAACTAAACACATCTGTAATTTATAATATTATATAACATGTAATATTGCATACATAAACTTACATTATATTATATACATACATATACACACGTACATATATGTATACAAAGTACAGAACATAAGATAAAAAATCTATTAGTAGACATATCGTTGTTAATGCAACAAAAAAAATTAAAATATAACTCGTTTAAAAAAATTCATAATCCACTGCATAAAGTCATGAGTGGTCATCCTTCAGAAAAAAAGTGGATCTGTAAAGCACAAACATAATATATATTTTTTACATATGCATATATATCATTTGTTTATATACATACTTGTGTTTGTATGTCCATTATTAGATTTATTTCTTTTCAGATCTGAGTTGTGTTTCTTTTATTTCTATTTCTAGAGTCTGGATTCGTCTCAAATGTTGCAATTCTAAATTGTGAATTTCTTTCAAATAATTTTCTTTCATATTATTCATATTCTCTTCATGTTTTTGTTTAATATGCGCTAATTTTTTTTCTTGAGCCATTACTCTTTTTATGCGTTTCATTCGTAATGTTTCTTCTGTGTTTGACAATTGACTGTCACTTATTGTATTCTTCTTTCGTTTGAAAGAACGTGTGTGTTTTAATTTATCATTTTCCAATTTGTTTGACAATTCTTCTTTTCATACATCTTTTTGTTGTTCCTCTCCACTGCATAATATCATTAACGTATCATCTTTCTTCGTTGAAATACATGGATCTGTAAAGCATAAACACAATACATGCTTTTACATATACATATGTAGCATTTATTTATATACGTTATAAAAAATTTTGTTAACATATAAATATACAACATGAATAAGTACTACCTTGAAAAATATCTTTGCTGTGTGTGTTTTTGCAACCTTCATCATCAGATTCCAATAATTCTACAGTTTGGTCAGTAGACATTAGTTCGAAAACATACTCTCGTTTGTCTAAAATATATTTATTATACAAGTAACGTGACTGTATTAATACTAGAAATAGTTTAGTATATAAAATTATTTTCGTAGAATATATTAATACATACCATTAATTTCTATATCAGACATATTGGATGTAAATGAAACAGGTGCTGTCTTCATAAGATGTGGTGCGATTCTGGAAATGTCAGGATCAATATCAATTTTTACTTCTGGTGGTCCTCCACCAGTTGCCATGCATGCTTGTTTTTCTTTAGTTAAGGCTTCCCTTTGCCCTTGTTTCAGATTTGTCCATAATTTCTTTAGTTGTTGTACTGTCCTCTAATAATAAAATAGTTTTCAATTCTATATGCTTTGTTAAAACGCTTTATTATTTTAGTAATAATTATAACCTCTTGTGCAATTAATGAAGACTGATTATAGGCAGTACATATTTCAATCCATGCCACATCCTTATCTTTTAAAGTGGCTCCATCACTTTTTTTTAATTCAACAATATGTTTAAACCGTTCGAGTATTTGTAAGAAAACTTTTCTTTCCATTGTTGTGTAATGTTTATTTTTACTAGTAGCTGGTTTTACATTTTCTTTGGACGACATTCTGTGAATAAATTGTAATTATATTTGTGAAAAATAATCTCCGGTGATTTTAATCTATCAGTAATTTTGAATTGATATCAATTCGACATCTGAAACTATTTGTCGAAATTATATCAATTTAAAGATCAATTTCGATTCAATCTTGAGTACGATTTCGAATTTTTTTAGCCTCGAATATTTCTCGAGACTAAAAAATCGCTCGCTCACCCTTAATTACAATATTTATTAATATAATTTAAAAGAAATAGTGTAGAAATTTATGTTTTAATCATAACATTTATTATAACAGCTATACATAACATTATTAGATAATCTCAAATCGAATTTACATCAAATCGATATCAATTCGATATAGATTCAATTTGAGGTAGTGTAAAACTTTGATACAGGTTGCGGAAGACTGATGCTACAAATGCTTTGAAGTAGTTTTCTTCTCCTTTCTTTCAATAAAGGTATATAAGATATAGAGGGAAAAAAAAAACGCTTCAAAGCATTTGTAACATCAAATCGACTGCAACCACAGTTACCTATAGTTTTCATAATAAATGTAATGGATAAAATATAAATTTCTACACTATTTTTGATACACTTTACCTCTTTCTCTTATGCAGTACATAATATGAGTCTGTTACAAAAATCATTTAACCTGAGATACTTACGTGATACAAACGACGAAGGACTCGCAAGTTTCCAATGCCTACAGGCCAGCACGCGCTACAACCGCTCTCGAAGCAAGACAAACAGGAAGCGTGAACAGACGGGCAGACAAGATTTCTGAAAAAATAACAAAATGTTTTATAAAGCACACAATATCAGTCTGTTACAAAAATCGTACGACCGGAGGTACTTACGTGTAAAGAAACGTCGACGAATTTCGAAGACTGCAATGCCTACAGGCCAGCACGCGCTACAACCGCTCTCGAAGCAAGACAAACAGGAAGCGTGAACAGACCGGTACGGGCACACAAGATTTCTGAAAAAATAACAAAATGTTTAATAAAGCATATAATATGGCAATCTGTTACAAAAATCGTTTAACCTGAGATACTTACGTGTAAAGAAACGTCGACGAATTTCGAAGACTGCAATGCCTACAGGCCAGCACGCGCTACAACCGCTCTCGAAGCAAGACAAACAGGAAGCGTGAACAGACCGGTACGGGCAGACAAGATTTCTGAAAAAATAACAAAATGTTTAATAAAGCATATAATATGGCAATCTGTTACAAAAATCGTTTTAACCTGAGATACTTACATGTATAGAAACGTCACATCCGCCTCCGATACAGCACAAAGAGAAACAGGAGGGCGGTCAGAACGGTCACAAGATTTCTGTAAAAATAAAATATTTTTTATTAACGATTACACATGCACTGACTGTATTCTTTTATTAAAATCTAACTACTACGCACAAACTTTTCCGTAACGTATATTACGCAGTAGGCCTATTTTGTAACTCTTAACGACACTTCGTTATCGTTGCAATGTCTTTGCGCAGCTTTTTCACGTAGTAAAACATTATAACGATAACAAATTGTCGTTATGAGTTAAAGAATAAGCCTGCGTTGATTAAAGTTTAAAGTTACATACGTATCTAAGTTTAATATCAATAAACTTAGCATAAAGTAAGCTTGTGCGGTAGCCCAAAGTTATATTCTTTTGAAAATTAATATTACTTACACATCTTAACGCCCTGGATTGCACCGTGCGCTGTCCCACGTTGTATCGATCGAAAGAGTTCATCGGTTAACCTCACTTCAAAACTATCTTACTGTCCATTGATTGCATACATGCAAGTGCGGATAATAATAAATCCAAAGTTCCTATTGGAGGAACCAACGGAAAGAGTACGGAAACAGATGATCGAGAATAAGCATGGTTTTAAGTACGGTCTTCACCAAGGCGATCTAAAATCAAATAAGACTTTTTTGAGCGAAATCTTCTTCGTGAAGATCGCCTTGTTTCACGACTATGAAATCTACCAATCTTAAAACGATCTTGATTGAATAAGGCCGCCTTGACCAAGATCATCTTAAGAGCAAACTTGAGATTCGACTATGAATACGGCCCTTAGAACACCGTAACCACATTCATAGAAACACTGTTACTCAATCGGTTATTACAGAACATAGAGTGAATTTCGATCATGACTTTGACTGGGAGAACGTCGAAATTTTGGACAGCGAAAGATTTCTCTCCAGAAGACTTGTTTCTGAAATGCTTCACATTAAGTTACAAAAAAATAGGATTAATTCACAAAATGATACTGAATTTTTACACCACGCATATATAGATGTCTTAAATAAATTATAATCCTTCCCCATGAACATTTTATTATTCATATTTAACTTTGTAACGCGGCCAGATCCTGCCTTGCTATTGGTTACTTTTAATCTAATGTTTTTCTCTTCGACTTTACACACCATGTATTATCCGCACTGCTGTTTTGACTCGTGACACGCTTCCCCTCTGTATAATTGTCATTTCGTCGCTGTTTAGCGTGTCGAGGAGATCGTTAAGTCTCCTCGCGAATTATTTTGTCTCCACACCGTTTTATGTCCCGCGTTGTTCGGCCTTTTGGTGAGTTGCTGTTGGTTTCTGTTTTATTATATGACTCTTACAAATATATTTTTCAGATATCGATCATTTGGTCGATGTTTCCGACAATTCTAATCGGTGAACTTGCCGAGGGGCTTTTAGAACGTGTGACACATTATTGTTATTGCTGAGGATGGCTCGAATGGAGCCGAAACGTACGGACCATTGTATTTAGATTAATAAATCAAATGATTGACATCACGCACTGAGATCTGCGGTCGACCCTGATAGCCCTTTCTTCCCCTATTTTATACTAATTAATTCATTTAATAGAACAAAATATACATAAAGAGTTATATACAGCAATCATACCTATTGTTACGACGTAGTTTTCGTCAATGTTGATGCGGTCTACTTCTTCGATGTAATTTTTGAAGCATTCGTGATCGGTGAAGTTTGTGGTAAACCTAAACAACCACACGCAGTATCCACATTTGTGCTACGTTTAAAAAAAAGGAAATATATAAGTCAAGATGTATATGCCGCAGCAGATTGCTAAAACTAGCCCAAACATGCAAGTAACATACTGGTAAGCGATTACTGAATACTTCTAAGCATTGAATGAATTATTTTTAGATACTTTATATAGAATTTGTTAGAAGAATTTGTTGACTTACCCGAATTTCATCCATTTCTTTATATTCGTCCAATCCGTCTGGTCACGAATGTTACTCTCGGCGATTGCCGCAAACACACACACACACGTCACTTCTCATCAGTTACGCGAGAAATTGGATTTGGCGTATAGGCAATAGCGTAAAACGCGTAAAATAACTAGGCAGATTTGCGTATGATAGCTGAGATGATTTGATTGGTTGACGTGGTTTGGCGTAAGTTACGCGTACGTTGACGTACGCATCTTACGCCGCATGGGAAGGCAGCCTAAGATTTGCACGCGGAAGGAACGTTTTCACCTTCTTTCGATAGTCGTTAAACGGCTGTTTTTCCCGTATGTTTAGGCTTCGTTTTATGGCTGTTTGTTTATTGTCGAGGGAAAAGGGTAGTTTTCGGCCAATTTTGGAAGTGTTCTGAAACGATTTATAGTGATTTTTTATTGAAATGTCTTTTTATTTGAAAATGGCACGCACAACAAAATTGGGTGTTTTCCTCGCCTCGATAGTAAGAATCCAATATGGCCGCGGTGACTACCCAGGAGCCTTAAGTGTTTAAAGCGCGTCAACTAACCTATGCAGTTTTCCGTACCGCCGATCTGTCGCGCGTGCCTACTCGTGGCGTCGCTCGCATCTCCACTGCCTGCCCGCGGCAATTTCAACTGGCTGTCATAAGGTGCGGGCCCATCTCAACTTTAGCCAGGCTGGCCAGGCCGTGGCTGTGCTGCTCGGCGCCCTAAGTACCGTCGGGGGAGGCGTCCGGGGCACCCACTCGCTCCGCGGTAGCGGTGTCGTTCCCCTCTACTATGCTGCGACGGGGCCAAGGATGTGCTGTGCGAGACATTTCATGCGCTCTGGCGGCGGCGGGCCCGCGTGACCCGCCCGTCGGTCAAACACTCCTTCCAGCGTCTCCCAAGCGTCCGTCTTTCCCTCGTTGCGACACAGGTCGTTACATTTTCGTGTCATCTCCAATCGCACGCTCCGGCACCTACGAAATCTAACTTACAAGTAATTGACGCAAATAGCCCTCCTCTACTCAAGTCGAGGCGCCATTGGGATCGAAGGCTTTACCTTCAATCCCGTCTTCGAGTCGTGCCAGCTCCCAGCAATCAAATACAATGAGCGACACGATCACAAAGGTGCAGACAGCGCAGAAGGGGCAGGCCAAGGGCGACGAGGCACCTGACTCGACGAAACAGCAGCTCACGCAGAAAAGTGCAGATCCCGTGGCGTATGATGCGCCATACAGCCAGGTCCAGTCCGACTTGATCGATTTCGAGGAGGTTCAGCACCTGTTGACAGCGAGCTCACAGCCCGCTGGAATCCCCGGGCGACAGCCTGGTCATTGTTGCAGAGGTGGTGCAGGTGCAGCAGTCCGACGCACCGGAATCCCAGGAGGGACAGCAGTACCAATCCCTGTAAATAAAAAGAAAAAAGACATTTTATTTTATTATTTTGATATATTTTTTATGTGTGTATTTGACAATAAGTTGATTAGAAATAAGATAATAATATAGTCATTAGAGTCACGCGTATCGTGAGCGAACGCGATCGTAGAATAATCATAGAAATACACTTCCGGGATAAAAATCTCGGGAATACGATTTAGAGGTAAGGGCGAGAAACGCCGAGCGCGGAAATCCACCGCGAACACTTACACTCTGTTACACTACATTACACTCTTTACACTTTTTACATAAATTCACGCAATTCGACCGCGCGATGACGGCGGATCGTTTTTACTTGATAATTCTATTTTTTATATTAATTTTGTTTACAATATTCGCGATCTATATGATCTTGCTGATTCATTCAAACCAAGTAACAATTACACCGTGTGCTATTCCATGATGCAATTCAGAGAATTCCTTGTCATTTCGATAATCATATTTTTACCGATTATAATAGCATTTCCAAACATGGAGATGATTATCACACTATACACTTTGTTCACACTCTACATAATTATATTAGTCAGGCCAGTTGAGCCATAACGAGACACAGCGATGTCGAACAAGTATTTTAGAGTAAGCCACTGCCAAGGGGCAGATATCGCCGGGTGCGGTACACTCGCGCGTGCAATTAGTCATAAGATATATAATATAAGTAAGAGACGGGAATTGTACGATGATTTATTTTATTGGAGAGGACTTTAGATGTTTTACGTTATTTTCGATTATTTTATTTGAAAGCGCAGGCCTTCAGCCACAGTACAGAGTACAAACACCTTATCACGATTAAGTGCTAATAATTTTACACTTTTAATAGAATTACATTCCTTTTACCGAGTTACAGCGATATATGTCGAGAAAAAGCAGATCCACCCGTTATTCGCATTTGCACTCGATTGCACTTGCGACACTCTTACTCGGTTGCCAGATATCATAGATTCAGTTACACTTTTTATAAGAAAACATAATTTTAACGATTATACAGCGTTTTATGTCGTTTGGAAGCGGCTCAATTCAATAAATGCATTTGCACTCGAGTGCACTTGCTCCACTTTCATTCCTTATGACAGAGGGTAGAAATACTCATTAGTTACTTACACTTTTGATAGAACTTCATATTTCGAGTTATTTTACAATAGATTATACCGTACGTTAACGATTCAGTTCGATATTGACATTTGCACTTACCGGCACTTGTCGCACTTTACACAGATTACTGAAGGATGCAAATATCCTTATTTTATTTACACTTTCGAGTGAGAAGAGCCATTGAGATTAAGTTACGTTGATTTATATGATTTTGCGGTGATTAACATAATTTTTAACATTTACACCTTGATGCACCTTGGTGCACTTTTTACACTTTTTTGTTAATTTTACCGTGGCAATGTTTTATATGCGATTATTTTGTTATTAGACGTTATTTCCTGTCGATAAACGTTAGCTTTAATAAGCGATTATGCGTTAATATTAAATTTGATTTTATACTTACCTTTGATATACTTACCTCACGCGCACCGTTGAAAACGGTGAATCCGGACGATCCCTCGATGATGTTGATGCAAACCTGAAAAAAAAAAGAATTATTAGAAAGGGGATAACAATTTATCCGTAGATACTTACCTGTCATCGCGGGATAGTTCGTTTGACACTTCCAAGTGTCATTCGGTGTAAAGCCGAGTGGCACTTTTCGCGACCGTGCGAATTAACGCCGGTGCAGCAGCGAGTCACGAGAACACGTTGCTGCACTCTTCTTACAGCACCCCAACTCAATACGGTGCTGGGCCAAATCACCGGCTCAGCGCGCGGGCAAAAAAGGTGTAAGGAGTGTAGTACCGTCTACACCCTCGGTAGTACGAGACATAGGGGCGTGCCGTGAGAAGCCAGCGGCATAGGGCCGAATAAGAACGCGCATGCGTTAAAGGTAAAGTGAGAGAAGACGACGCAAGTCTCCCGGACAGTTCTTCGCGATCCTTCGAAGCGAGTAGACGCATAATAAATCGAAGCCGTAGAACTTATCCCATGGCCGTGTACGAAAATACGTGCGAACAAATAGCTTCCCGCACAATTCCGGGATACAGTGATAAAGTCTCGAGCGCTCCTTACGACGCGTAATCGTTAGCGATACCGATATTCACTCGCGAGTTGTGAATTATTGTATGTATTCGTATATCTTGGTGCAGTGAGAGAAATATACTTTATTATTTGTTAAAATTAAACAAAAGACATAGTTATTGCAACCTCGAGAGCATCCTTTTCCCGTATGCGAAATTCGTTACAAGGGCGTGGTCGTGCCTGTCCGTGCAAGTCTGAGACGCAATTCCGACAGCCATCTTGTCCACGAGAAGAGCGAGGGGACACAGCAACAGCAAGGCTTTCTGTGTTGAGGCCTGAAAACACAGTGGCGACCGTTATTACAGCCAAAGTAAGTGGCTACGTGAGATATTTAGATAATTAAATCGTTGTTCCGGTCACACCATCCCTGACTTTCCCCTCGGCCGAGCCACCGTCTGGGCGGAAAACGCGACAATGTCACGTCACAAACATTTTTTTACCACTCTCAGGATCGACAAAATTGTAGGAATGGTTCACTGTCAGATGTTGAAAGTCTTCATTGCTTAAGCAATTGTAAGACTTCCAACAATCTGACACGATCGTGGTTCCTAGCAGAATCCATTCCTTGATGCACGCCAAGAGTGTCTTTTCCGTCCGATCCTCGACTGGAACGATGAAGATCTTCTTCGAATCTCGCTCGTATCCTCCAAAAAACCAGTTACCTTTTACAAGTTGGCCACGATTGTATTTGCGCTTTCCAATTTTTGCTTCATTAATTTCAACTATGCGTCCTGGACCATCAAGCTTTACACTATGTTTATCTGTCCAAAACACACAGACCTGCAAGTAAAAAAATAATATTAACATTTAGTTTTCTACATTAATTATTATATATTTTTGTTTACTATACAGTGCAATTATTAAGATAAATTCAAATATAATTACTTCTCGGCAAAAATTGAACTAATCTGTAATCCTGGCTGACGCTACGCCAGTCTCATCCATTGTGTCATCGTGACGTGGATGTCGGAACATCAAAAAACATGTTACTATTTTACAAATAGTAGCAATGTCTAGATGATTTTTGTGGAACCAAGTGCCAGTTTTGGCACTTTTGTAAAAATCGCACTTTTTGAAGACACGTTTTTATGTATATTTTTTATGTAATACCGTCTTCTACATCGATATGTTAATGTATCTTTATCAATATTTATATCGTTACTGCACTGACTACACTTAATTGTATTTGCTAATACGCCATGCTAAATTAAAAAATCTATTAAGGGGATCCTGCAGTGACAGGCAAACTTTTCGATGTCAATAATGTCAACATTTCTAATTTTGTTTTCCTGATATCTGTCTTTGTCTAACGAAATGACATCTGTCCTTGTTTCGATTGCTCGCCATCTCTCGCAAGATCCAGCAACTACTGTTGCTGCTTTTCTTGTCATTTTGTATCCGTATTTGAATTACTAAAATAATTCGTAGATGGATCTTTTTTTGTACGCATTGAATCTTACTTCTACTTACATATTATTCCTACATGTTTTCCCAAGGGAGGATGATAAACATTATGTATGTATAAACTGCAGAATTTTTGTTTTAAGCAAATATTGTCGTCAGGTGACAGCTGTATGTGCCCAAATAAGTTATATTTTTAATTTTTTTGTGTTTTTGATATAAAATCGCGTTTGCCTCCCTAGATTTTTGTGCGGATTTTAATTCTATAAAAGATTTTTGCAATTCTATAAAGCCAATTAAAAGATCTATTTACGAACAATATTGTTGGTAAATCATACGGCTGCAGGATCCCCTTAATTCTATTTTATTGTAAGTGAGATGTGTAAAATCTATTAATTCTAACATTATTGTACGTGCCTGCGACTTCACGTATGATTTTAGCGCGCTTTATTTGTTTTATTGTAGTTTTTATTTGGCGCATTAATTTCAAATTTGCACACTTTTGCATGCGCGTGCGGCCACGGAGCATGCGTATGTGGCCGTAGGGCATGTTCAGTATTGCTACATCTCGTCGGTATGACAGGAATCATAACCTGATTCTTGTCAACTTTAACGATTAATATCTCGTTTCGCGGGGCAGAGCGACACTTTTTCTGCTAGATTCTTTTGTTTTCGTGCAAGAACGCATCGAATAAGCCTAATTTCATCGATTTCTGTGCTGGGGTAGCTAAACTGAAGAATTACCTTTTTTTGTATATGTATGCATATGTAAAGAAAAAACAAAAATAAAGACAATTTTAAAAAATAAGAAAAATCTATTTGTGTGTGTATGTGTGTGTGTGTGTGTATGTATAATTAAAAATTAATAAAAAAATAAAACCAATTTATTTTATATATATCTTTTTTATATCATAAAACATTTTACATGTTATGCATATTACATGCATATGTATATATGTATATACTAGCTGGTTACCCGGGCTTCGCCCGGGAGTCGTTTTCCTTAAAACAACTTCATTTGTGTTTCAATATCCTTATTGTGGACAAACATAAGGAGTCGGATTGATTTAAAGACGGTAGTTTAACTTTTCAACATAAATAACACATTTTAGGTGCTTAAGTTTTAAACTTTTTTGCTTAACAATGATCACATATTGGATCAATTTTCCAAATTATTACTTTTGGATGAAAATGATATTCGTAATTTGAATCATAACTAAATGTCTCTAATTTCAAATCTGAACGCATAAATAATTTTATGGATTAAACATGTCATAACCGGTCTTTTTCTACTCAAGTTTCACACTATTGAGTCATTTCCGCTTCTCCGATATTTCATTTACCGATTAGCGACATCATCCTTTGGTTTACCCTGGCGTTTTTTAGGGAATTTTGAGATTGCTCGCTCGCGATGAACACATAACCTCGATTTTTTACTTAAAAAACCAAGAGAAAAAATCGGTAATCGGTAAGTGAAAAATCGAGGTTATGTGTTGCACACAGAGCAAAGAAGGCTGTCAGAGTGGTCTGAGGTGGATTTTCTATAACTTGCTGTAGATTTCTTTCAGTAAAATACACTCTTTGCCCATTTTCTAAATGGACAGATAAATGGACAACTGTAGGATAGCGCTCGTGAATAGAAAATCCTAGTATTCTCCAAATACTTTCAGAGGTACTCAAATATTTGCCATTCAAATAGTTCTGAACCTCATCTTTAATAATTACAAATTTTCCATTTTTCCCATAAAAAAATCTGAATGACCTAAATAATCATTACTCGATTGATAATAAAACGCAGATCTAGGTCCAATGAATAAATTGAATGGATTTCTCGCCTGGTTTACTTGACACCGTCGACGCTTTAAGCGTTCTTCTCTCTCCGGACTGGTCTCAGCGACTCTAGCCATGGTGTATCGAAGTCTTCTTCCTTCTAAGTGCATTTCTCTTCCAGCACTGGTTTGATTAACTCTGACTTGAGAAATTTGCAATCGATTTTGTTCTAAACGTTCTTCCCTTTCAATATTTGATTCGCTAACTCTAGATCTAGACATACGTAAACGTGATTCTAACAATCGTGCCTCCCTTTGAAAAACACTTTCTAAGTTTCTAGCTTGTGTCAAACGTCGAGCGTTAGACGTTGATCGGGAAAGTTGTGATTTTTTTGCTTTAGTCATTTCTCTTTCAGCATTGGTTTGATTAACACTGACTTGAGAAATGTGCAATCGATTTTCTTCTAAACGTTCTTCCCTTTCAGTATTTGATTCGCCAACTCTAGATTGAGACATACATAAACGTGATTCTAACAATCGTTCTTCCCTTTGAGAAACACTTTCTAAGTTTCTAGCTTGTGCCAAACGTCGAGCGTTAGATGTTGATCGGGAAAGTTGTGTTTTTTTTGTTTTAGGCATTTTTCAAAAATTTACAAAGTAATTAAACGACAACAAAATAAATACCTATAATTATTGACAAAATCAATACCTATAATTATTTGCGAAGAAAGTAGTAAAAATAGAGAAAGTAGTAAAAATAAGAAATTTCTTCTTTTTTCTTTGTTCCACCTTTACCTTTTTTCTTTATCACACTCCTGCTTTCTTTCGTCTCTTTCACAACAAAATAAACACCTATAATCAATACCTATAATTATAATCGTCCTGACAAACCGTCACCGCGTTTCAACCAAGGATTCTTGGTCATTTTAAATTGATGTAATTTTATAATATAAGCGTCTTGATTAAATAATTAAATTCATTGCGTAAAATCTTACCTCAGCCAGGGTTCGAACCTGCAACCTCCCTCATTCCGTGCAGGTGTCGTACCACTGAGGCATGTGGTAATATTTATCGCAATAACAATGTAAGATAGAACACCGATTCTCAATCAAAGGTGTATATTCAACAGAATAAGTAACATTTGCTTCGCCAGAGAATAATAAACACAATTAAAAATTTTTTAATTGACTATATACTGCCAATGATTATAATCAATGATTATCCCACATAACATCGGACATTCTATGTATATGCATTTCTTTTCCATAATGTGAAAAAAATATCCTGTATATACATTGTATATACATTTCATATACATGATTTGAATATACAATATGGTATATAATATGTATATACATTAATGTATTTCGTATGTATATACAGCGCACAATATTAAATGTATATACATTTCATATACATGATTTGAATATACATTATGGTACATGATATGTATATCCATTAATGTATTTCCTATGTATATACAGCGCACAATATTAAATGTCTATACATCTCATATACGTGATTTGAATATACATTATGTTACATAATATGTATATTCATTAATGTATTTCGTATGTATGTATATACAGCGCACAATACTGAATGTGCATGCCTTTTGCGTACGCATCATAACGCATATATTGACGGCCGTATTTTTCTCGCAAAGTCTTTTGCGTACAGGCGATGTTTGTCGGTGTTTAAAAATATGTCGATCTGCTTACTGATATATATATCTGATAAAAAGTTAGCATATATTAGGTATTTCATAGATATCTTTAGACATTTTTATGGCATTTTTCCTATTGTGGACGAAATTATGACGTTATATGAAAAGGACGTAAATTAGACGCTCTTTTAAGGTCAAATTTAGTACATTATAATTTTATGTTTATATATTTTTAAGTTTTTCTTAATTAATTAATCAATTAAATAAAACAGACGTTTATATATAGAATAGAATAATGTAAGTAAAAAGTAAAAAAAGCAATGAAAAATAGTTATTGCTTTACTTTCTTTAAAATTTGTTAGAAAGGTATATTCTTTTCTTATTTCTCTTTAATTGCTGCGTTTGCGAATCATCAAAGCACATAGAAGCATTCATACATAGCGGTATTGACGGCGCTCTACCATACGCCCGCCACGCCGTACGTAACAAACAAACGATCGTCGCGTGGCGGCGGTGCCGGTGGGACCCGCGGGACACGGCTCGCAGCTCGCACGGCGCGAACGCGGACGCGGACAAACGCGGGATTCGCGGGATTTGCGGCAATACGTGGAAGACCCGTGCGCGAGCGTATCTTGTCCCTTCCCATGTGTGCCCCTGTGCAACACGCGGAATCGTCTTCGTTGAGTGAACTTGTATTGAGTTAATTTGTGGAAGTTATTATAGAAGCTTTGTCTTCCATATTTGTAATACAAAACGTACACGTTTCGTACATTGTAAACATAAATATATGGTTTTTTTTATGTGTATATGAATAAAATTATATTCTTTTTTAACCCTCAGGGTACACACTGGGTTAGCGTAACCCGAGCGAATTTTGAAAGTAGCGCCATTTCAAAGGAAGTGAATGGTGGGGGTCCGTACCGGGGGGGAGGGAGGAATCTTTGTCAATCAATTGACAAATTACAGCCCGATATACAGTCAATCAAAGTCGCCGGGTTAGGCTAAACCATGTCCGTACGAAACGTACTTTTTATAGTGTGTACCCTGAGGGTTAAACTGTAAATTCGTTTTTTTTAGGGTATATTATATACAAGGTATACGATATACCCTGTATATACTTATGTATATACATTGTACATCGTATGTATATACATGTGATATACGAATACATCCCCAAATATATACATAGATAGTGTAAATCACGTACATTGTATATACACGTGTATATGCAAAGAACCCTCAATGCACAAAATTTCGGTAACATTTGCATATGTATTTCACATCCTCTGTATGTACATTGCAGTACAAAAGTACATACATGGATATACGTACAGTGTATGTACGTACATAACATATATCCTAATGTTTTATGGGTATATACATAGGTAGTGTAAATCATATACGTTTGATGTACATGTGTATATACAGAGGACCTGTAATGTACATCATAGTGGAAACATTTGCACATACGGTGCACATTCCAGATATGTACAGTGCATCACAAATGTATATACATGGTACATGTAATATCTTCTTTCTCGTTGTATCTTCATGTCTGAAGAGTCGTGACATTATGGTCATGTACAGTGGCGAACCACCGTCTTCCAACAATGGCGGTCTTCCTCTTCTCGGAGATTCGTAATATACATGGATGTATATACATTGTATATACTGAGTATATCCTAATGTTATGTGGGTATAATCGACGATTATAATTGTCGTGACGAATCGTCACCGCGTTTCAACCAAGCATTCTTGGTCATTTTAAATTGATATAATTTTAGATGCTTATAATATAAGCAGTAAACAGAGACTGATATTATTTAAAATACATCCTTACCTTTTTCCTTTGTCACACTTCTGCTCTCTCTCTCTCTCTCTCCTCTCTCTCTCTCATCGCTCTCCTCTCTCCGTCTCTCTCTCTCTCTCTCTCTCATCTTCTCTCTCTCTCTCTCTCTCTCTCTCTCCCCCTCTCCCTCTCCCTCTCCCTCTCCCTCTCCCTCTCCCTCTCCCTCTCCTCTCCCTCTCCCTCCTCTCCCTCTCCCCTCTCCCTCTCCCTCTCCCTCTCCCTCTCCCTCTCCCTCTCCCTCTCCCTCTCCCTCTCCCTCTCCCTCCCTCTCCCTCTCCCTCTCCCTCTCCCTGGGGTGTGTGTGTGTGTGTGTGTGTGTGTGTGTGTGTGGTGTGTGTGTGTGTGTGTGTGTGTGTGTGGTGTGTGTGTATACGGTAATATTGAAGGAGACGGGCTTCCTCTCCGATTTCGATGAAATTAGGCTTATTCGACGCGTTTTTTGCACAAAACGACCGAATCTGGCAGAAAAAAGTGTCGCTCTGCCCCACGAAGCGAAATATTAATCGTTAAAGTTGACAGGAATCAGGTTGAAACCTGTCATATCGACGCGATGTAGCAACTGTGACCATGCCCCGCTCTCTCCGCGGCTACATACGCATGTTCCGTAGCTGCACAGAAAAGGACAGGATAGGTCACGTGACATACACGCGACACGCGCCCACGCGATGCGCACCTGCTATTCGCGTAGGCGCGTGTCGCGTGATTTCGCGGTTCTGCTATTCGTCGCGGGGTAACGGGAGGGGATATCGCCCCCCCGCGAAGATCGTATAAATAAGATGAAACGATCGATGCTTGCATCAATAATCTCTCGATTATTAGAAGCGAAGGAACACAACGACATGGCAGCGTATACAAATGAAGAATATTACGATATGCTGATGGCACTCGGTGAGTGTCAGGGGCAATATCACGTTGCTGCGAGAAGATACGCCGAATTATATCCGAACCGAGCCAGACATCCCAGGCCTAGCGTTATACTTGAAGCAGCTCAAAGATTGTATGAAACCGGAAGCGTTTTACCAAAGAAAAAAGACACTGGTAGAAATCGTGATGCAAGAAACTTACGAAACGTGGAAACAGTCCTTCGTGCTGTTGTGCAAGAACCTGAGACTAGTATTCGGGACATTGCTCGACAGCACGAATTGTCTTATTCCACCGTCCAAAGAATACTCAAAGAAGAAAAAAAGCACGCCTATCATTACACCCGCGTGCAACACTTGCGGCAAGAAGACTATCATCAGAGGAAGAGATTTTGCGAGGATTTCCTGCACAGAGTAGACGAAGATCCAGAATTTCCTTCTCGTGTAATATTCAGCGATGAATCGCTGTTCACACGAGAAGGAGTTTTTAACTCACACAACATGCATGTGTGGGACGACGAGAATCCTCGAACGACACGACTCAGAAATTACCAAGTTCGTTGGAAACTGAACGTCTGGGCTGGAATTATGGGTACAACAATATTGGGCCCAGTTATTCTTCCAGAAAGACTAAATGGCGCATTGTATGTGGAATTTCTGGCCGAAAATCTGCCAGACTTTTTGGAAGAAGTACCGTTATTAAAAAGAAATAAAATTATATTTCAACAAGACAGTGCTGGTCCACATAACGCCAGAATAGTAACAAATTTTTTAAATCAGCATTTTCCCGAACGTTGGATGGGCCGGTATGGCCCGATACGTTGGCCTGCAAGATCGCCAGACCTCAATCCACTGGACTTTTTCTTGTGGGGCTACTGCAAGGAAAAAATTTACAAACAGCTTCCCGAGGACGTCGAAGAATTAAATAATAAACTTCATTATGCCATTTGGTCAATCGAGGACGGAGTTATGGAGAAGACCCAGGAAAATTTACTGAGACGCATTAGAGCTTGCATCACAATGGACGGCGGACACTTCGAACACTTATTATAAAATAAAGAAAAGTGTTCTAAAATATTAATCTGCCCTTTTCAGGGCAACCAATATTTTAATCGAGGAACATTCTCTTTGAGTTCGCAAATTATTTAGGAAAATTCGACATTATCTACGGTTCACTTGGCAGTACGAATGCCTCGTAGCGTTCCACTGTCGGTCATTTACATTAGGCCGATAAGTCAGACTTGACGAGAGATGCCGTTCACTGTAACATAACCTGTCTGATTGTTGTCATCGAGCACAGTCTCCGCGTCTCCGGGTTACATGCGCTGTGTATGTGTAAAGCTGGATTCAGACAGGACGCGTCAAGCGTCAAACAGCGAGCAGCAACCAATAGTCAGCGAGGCGATATTTTCTACGCCACTGCTGATTTCACCTCGCTGATTGGGTTGCTGCTTGCTGCTTGACGCTTGACGCGTCCTGTCTGAATCCAGCTTAACGCGTTTTTTTCTACGAATAATTTTTAGTCGTCGAATAATTAACCGGTAGTAATTAATAATAATGAATCGATAGATTTGTTCGTAAATGCCTAATTCTATCGATCAAGTGCGTAAGTAAATCCGTGAAAGTGTTGATACGTGATACAATTTATAAAAGACGGAAAACTTCTGGTTGATTATTGTGATTGCGCGTGTGTTCTTTCTTCGAATAATTTTCAATCGCCGATTAATCGGTAGTGATTAATAGTAATGAATCAATAGATTCGTTTATAAATCACTCAAGTGCGTGGGTAAATCCGAGTATGTATTGATCACGATACGTCATGACCATTTATAAAATCAAAAAACTGTGGCTTATTATTCGGTGTGGATTTGAACGTGAGGTGCGATCCACGATGAAATTATTCATCCGTCAAGCTACAGCAGTATGAAAACATCGAATCTCTACAAGGTAAGTGAGTGAGTGAGTGAGAGAGAGGGACCGTGTATGTGCATAAGCAATTATTGAGATTCCATAAGCTCAGGCACTCGCAAGTCGTATTCTTGCGTAAAGATACATGGCAGTCTCGCGATGCGCTTATACTTGGCGCGAGACACTGCCGTGTCTCTTGATCAGCGCGTGTAGCTGATCGCAGCGAGCGCCCTACTTAACGCCCGCGTCGGACGGTGAGTTGCGCCGCCCCTGCCTACCTTCTGTACGCGCCCCGTTATTGGCTAAATATTTTCTGCAATAATTCAAAAAGTAAGCTACGGACAAAATTTTCGTAGAGGAAAAATCGTCTCAGAATTAATTCAAGAATACGTCTTTACAAGGACGCGGGGTTGTTCTGAATCACCCTGTATATATACATATATATATATACATAAGATGACAATCTCCCTTTCGCTCGGCGCGTCGTTACACGGATAGACGGAGTGTCTGTCTGTGTGTAGGTGGCATATATATAATGCATACGAGTATTATAATGTATACACATACACATATGTACATATACACAACAAACATATGTTAAACATACTGATTATTACAAATGTATCATTTGTAAATTACAATCGAAGAGACGGAAAGATATTGGTTGCGTTCTCTCGGGAATGGGCGTTGGAAGGGCCTATTCTATTTTCTCAATATTCAAAATTATATATTAATTTTGTAATATTACTTTTGTAAACTTGAGAAAAAATTTACTGTAAATATATTTGTCATTTTATATTATAAATATATAAACAGTACACACACACACACACATACACGCACACGCACACGCACACGCACACGCACACGCACACGCACACGCACACGCACACGCACACGCACACGCACACGCACACGCACACGCACACGCACACGCACACACATATATATCAAATAAAAGTTTGTGTATTTTTCATTATTTATTTTCGGTGAAATAAAAATACTAGTAACACCGAGAACTTATGTTCATAATACATAATGCGCATATACATGCAATGTATATACTTTTATACATATAAATGTCGTAGGCACTTTAATTGCGTATATGTACTGTCACGACTTTTCCACTCCCGGTCGTGCCCGGGGCGTGTGCCGGGTCAAAAGGGGGAGAGGAGAGAAAGGGTGGAAGGCCTCTCCGACGAGTCTCTCACACGGGCCGAAATTCAACGCGAAATTAAAGGTTGGGCGCCAGACGCGTAACTCGCGTTCCCTAAGAATCCCGAAAAATCTAACCAAACGTAACGCCAAACCTTAATTAATCCGGTGTGTGAGAGATCGGCCAGCTCGGCTAAGGAGTATGGGCGGGGTTGATAGAAGGGCAGCGCGATATTCGGCGGGGTGACACGAAATCACTAATTCAGATCATTAGAAAACGAATTAACAATGTTATTCTGAGCTAATCCTCAGGTGAAATGTATGCCATTCGGCTGTCATTATTAAATTATAATCAAGTAGATGAATGATAGCGCGGACGCCAGAAAAGAAAATGAACAACGCTAGTAGCGTGGGCGTCAAGATAAACGGAAAATTACGTAGGTTTTGAATCAGAGAACACTAATGATAATTAAAACTTATCGCTAACGTGGCTGATCGACGAAAGACCCAGCCGAAGGTGAAGAACCGGAGTAACGCGAAATCATAGTATCATTAAGAACCGGAGTAACGCGAAATCATAGTATCAGTAACGCGAAGGAACGCGAGATAGCCGTGTGTCACGCCCGAAGCGCGTGAATGCCACGTCCCGAGCCGTGCAGAAGTTCTGTCGCCAGATAATCCTTAATTCTAACGCGAGTATCTTAGTCTAACGCGATTATCTTAATCTAACGCAAACCTTAATCTAACGCAAATCTTAATCTAACGCACGCGATAATTATAGCGCGAGTAATGTCCGATGCAATACGCGGTTGTCAACAAAGTTTTCACCGCGAAGAAAGAGGAGCAGAGGTTCTCGTCATGACGCAAAATACTGTAGCTAACGCGAAGGCACGGAATTTACAACGCAAGATACGGTAGTTAACGCGAAAACACGCAATTTTTCCGCGAGTACCAACGGAGCGCAATAACGAACGTGAACGCTATTCTACGCGAATCGCATCCCCACGCAGGTACTGTCCGAACGCGATTATGCTAGCGCGAGAGTCATCCAAACGCAAGAAATCCAACACGAATCCCATAAATTTTCTCACGCGAATAATTCACCGAACAATACATCAACGCCATTAGCCGACACGAGTCGGAACGTCACATAGCCGTGAAACATAATCGGGGGTAACACAAGCTAATTTCGGTAACGCAAAGAAACTTGATACGCCGCGAATACCGTATACGCGGGACGAGAACACAAGCGCGAACATTACGCGAAAACGGGCTCGCGACACCGAATCTCGTCATGAATCGATCGCGATCTCCAGAGGCTCGTCAGAACGTTTCTATCGCGGTTCCGCGGCCACGATACCATCCCGAGGCCCTTCGCTCTCGTTGTCGATCGCAAGGTCACTCGGTCCGCGAGGAACAGCACATACTGCGGTATTACGCACGTTTTCCCGAGCGAGAGCGCGTACCGGAGGGCGGCGTCGTGGCTCGACATTTATGAATTTACTTGCGGGCAACCTCACCGGTGGAATGCCTCCTCCTGGGGGTCCTCGTCGTCCTCCTTCCAGCGCAAATCGCCACGGGGAATGTATTCTCAATTTATCGGCTATTGCGGCTCTTAACTTCCGCGTTTGTACGCACCGACGGACGACCAGAGAGTGTCGCGCTAGATCCGCTCGATTGCGGAATCGATGTGGCACCCTCTTCTCGCGGGGCGTGCCGACCAATCGGGAGCGAGCTTGCAAGCTTGCGGTATCCCGGCGCAGGATCGTCGTAAGGGGATCCTTCGGGGGCGTGCAACGGTCCCTCGGCGGCGTAGCGACTCCCCAAATTTTTCCTAGGCGACGGACGGGACTTCGTCCCCACCGGTACGCCTCCAGTTTGACCCCGGGGTGCTGGCCAGCCACCCCGTAGGTCGGTGTTCCGTGCAGGTGGATCGCTGAGGCCGGGTTCACCCGGACGCCTGAGGCCCCGCTATCGGCGGCCTCGTCCGTCGCTGGCTCGCGCGCCGCATGCCTGCCGCGCTGCCCTCGCTGTCCCGCGATCTCCGCCGTTTCCGCGTTCACCATCCCTCCTCGTCCTCGGACCTCCCGGACATCTCCTTCCCTGGTACTCCCTCGGAGATTCATCGTAGTGTGGGTGAGGCGCCGCGCGTATTATAATTACATAAAAATAAAGAAAATAATCAAAAGGCGGAAACGCGATTACATTCGGCTGGAGATCTCGCCGTGGCCTCTCTGGTCTGTCCGTGGGCGCAAAATTACGCGCCTTGTGGCGGCGGCGGGGCGCTGCCACGAAGCGGCGGGCCGCAACGTCACAACCCATATGGAGGGGTAAAAACCACAGTGGTGTAACTCAAATTTTTAAAAATATTTTTCGTGTGCATAGATGCAATTTGTACAATATATAAATTGCATCTATGCACACGAGAAAATATTTTTAAAAATTTGACTTACACCACTATGACTTTACCCCTCATATGTGTATGTGTATACATTATAATACTCGTACGCATTATATATATGCCACCTACACACAGACAGACACTCCGTCTATCCGTGTAACCTACTAAAAGCAAGACGCCGCGTCTACGCAGACAAAACAGCGAGGGGAATATTGGGTTAAATCTAAGATACTGACACGTAAACAAATGTAAATAGATGTAAATATACTATGTTTATACCAGATATGCAAATGTGTCATATTTCATAAACCTCCTTTGCGATTCACTATCCATGGGCCAATCCTTCCTACACGCACCAGTAGCAGACTAAGGTAGATAACCGCATAGATATAAGCATTAGCGCCCATAATATTATAACATTATGTTATAAAATATTATATAGACAAAATAGAATAGGCCTCGTCTATTCTCGTGAGAACGCTACCAATATATTTTTTTTTCGTCTCCGATTCTAATTTACAAACGAGGTATTTGTACTGAGGTATATTTTTCAATGGACAATTTCCATCTTTTTTTATAATTCTGGAATGAATAAAACATTACGTTTTTCCCGTAGGATTTACCAGCAACGCGACACACACACACACACATCCCTCCCGCCGTCTCTCAGCGAAACTTTAGTCAATCCGAGCGAACAGAGAACAGACGCGTCAATTCGCGTGCACGTGGTCGCCGTAATTTATTGCAGGACTGTTATAATTTATTGGGTGCGTTCGGGAAGACGCTATTAGTGCTATTTGCTTATTCTATCCTTGTTTTACACCTGATGAGCGATAAAGATATAATGATGATAGCGCTAATAGCGCGCTTCCCGAACGCAGCTATTGTGTTATAAATTCGACGTTCGCTTTTCGCGTGAGACTGGCATCGGCTTCCTATTTCGCTAAACGGGCCTTTTTCAGTCGGATACGTTTTTTTCATTATAATATAGAGAGGAGAAGAAGGTAGGGGATAGGTAGACATACATTTTGTACGACAATATCGAGGGTTTATCGTTTGTACGATTATTTTTTCTCTGGACCCGGGGCCTCGTCCACGATGACGATATCGCGGACACGGGACGTCTCCAGGATCGTGCTCCGATTACTTTGTACTAAGAATAATTTTGCATAAACTTTTGTGTCTTTATATTATATGTATTTTTCAAGCAAAGTTTATTTGTAGAATTTACGCGATGGAAGATATATATACATATATAAACACGTGTGTGTGTGTGTGTGTGTGCGTGTGCGTGTGCGTGTGCGTGTGCGTGTGTGTGTGTGTGTGTATACATCTTCCATCGCGAAAATTCTGCAAATGCACTTTGCTTGAAAAATACATATGATATAAAGGCACAAAAGAAAAATTGGTAATACTGAAGGAGACGGGCTTCCTCTCCGATTTCGATGAAATTAGGCTTATTCGACGCGTTTTTGCACAAAACGACCGAATCTGGCAGAAAAAAGTGTCGCTCTGCCCCACGAAGCGAAATATTAATCGTTAAAGTTGACAGGAATCAGGTTGAAACCTGTCATACCGACGCGATGTAGCAACTGTGACCATGCCCCGCTCTCTCCGCGGCTACATACGCATGTTCCGTAGCTGCACAGAAAAAGGACAGGATAGGTCACGTGACATACACGTGTGTATGTCCTGCTTTATAAAAGTTGTGATTTTCGTTAAAGCAGGGCACACACACACGTGTGTATGTCCTGCTTTATAGAAGTTGTGATTTTCGTTAAAGCAGGGCACACACACACGTGTGTATGTCCTGCTTTATAGAAGTTGTGATTTTTGTTAAAGCAGGGCACACACACACGTGTGTATGCCCTGCTTTATAGAAGTTGTGATTTTCGTTAAAGCATGGCACACACACACGTGTGTGTGTGCCCTGTTTTAACAAAAATCATTAAACAGTTAAATACTTTTAAAGCGCGTCAACTAACCTATGTAGGTTAGTGATGCACTTTAAACAGTTAAATATTTTTAAAGCGTGTCACTAACCTACATATAGGTTAGTTGACGCGCTTTAAACACTTAAATACATATGTGCATAATAAAACTATACAAAACTCCCAGCGTGATGCCTAACTGCTTGAATGAAGACGCTTGATTATTCCGCATGATTGACCAATCATCATATATTTAAAATTGGCGCACTTTTGCATGCGCGTGCGGCCACTGAGCATGCGCGTTTGGTCGCGGGGCATGTCCGTAGTCACTACATCTCGTCGGTATGACAGGAATCATAACCTGATTTCTGTCAACTTTAATTAATATCTTGCTTCGCGGGGCAGAGCGACACTTTTTTCTGCCAGATTCGGTCGTTTTGTGCAAAAACGCGTCAAATAAGCCTCACTTCATCGAAATCGGAGAGGAAGCCCGTCTCCTTCAGTATTACCGAAAAATTTATGCAGAATTATTTTTAGTACAAAATAATCGGAGCATGATCCTGGAGACGTCCCGTGTCCGTGATATCGTCATCGTGGACGAGGCCTGGGGCCCACAGAAAAAATAATAAAAATAACATATGTATGTGCGATTGCGTATGCATGTGCGTGTGTATGTATATCTATGTTCAATTGCATTATCGCCCTAGTTTTATGTAATATTATATACTTTCGACAGTAACAATAAAAAACAATATATTTCATTTATATATGTATTTTCGTTTATATTTCACAACATTTTATCAACGAAATAATAAGTAGAGAGTTTTCTTGTCCTAAATAACATTACTGTTTTTCTTTCTTTAAATATACCCTAGAATCCTAACACCACACTTCCAAAAAATCCTGATTTTACCATACTAAGTGTGCGATACGCTACCCAGTGTACTAAGAGAGAGAGGGACAGGGATGGAGAGAGGGGGGGAGAGAGAGAAAGAGAGGAAGAGAGAGAGAGAGAGAGAGAGAGAGAGAGAGAGAGAGATATGTAGTAGAGAGAGGGTGCATGTAAATTACATACATAGGAGAGAAAGGAATAATACGAGAGATATCTGTCCTTGTCTAACGAGGCATCTGTACGACATATCTGTCAAAGCTTATTCTTTGAAACGGCTTTATAGATCGCAAAATTCTTTTACAGGAGTAAAGTATAGGTACTAATGAAGAGTGGAAATATAAAAAAATAAGTGATAATTGAAAAAAATATAAAAATGCCTAACGAGATATCTGTATCATATATCTGTCTAACGAGGCATCTGTACGACATATCTGTCAAAGCTCGTTCTTTGAAACGGCTTTATAGATCGCAAAATTCTTTTACAGGAGTAAAGTATAGGTACTAATAAAGAGTGGGAATATAAAAAAATGAGTAATAATTGAAAAAAATGTAAAAATGCCTAGCGAGGCATCTGTACGACATATCTGTCAAAGCTCATTTTTTGAAACGGCTTTATAGATCGCAAAATTCTTTTACAGGAGTAAAGTATAGGTACTAATGAAAAGTGGGAATATTAAAAAATTAGTGATAATTGAAAAAAATGTAAAAATGCCTAACGAGATATCTGTGTGATATATCTGTCTAACGAGGCATCTGTACGACATATCTGTCAAAGCTCGTTCTTTGAAACGGCTTTATAGATCGCAAAATCCTTTTACAGGAGTAAAGTATAAGTACTAATAAAGAGTGGGAATATAAAAAAATTAGTAATAATTAAAAAAAATGTAAAAATGCCTAACGAGGCATCTGTACGACATATCTGTCAAAGCTCGTTCTTTGAAACGGCTTCATAGATCGCAAAATCCTTTTACAGGAGTAAAGTATAGGTACTAATGAAGAGTGGGAATATAAAAAAAATTAGTGATAATTGAAAAAAATGTAAAAATGCCTAACGAGATATCTGTATCATATATCTGTCCTGGTTCGATTGCTGCCATCGCGCTATCTCTCGCAAGATCCGTGAACTACTGCTACACATGATTGCTGCTCTGCTTACTAGCCTGCGTGAATATTTTTGTGAAAAATATACACGATTTCTTCGAAGCTCTTATTTTTATTCCAGGCTTTCAATTTCAATTTTAAAGGTACGTTATTGTTTGTGCACGTCTTCTGAAGAATGGGAACATTTTATTTCGTACATATAACTTATACAACTGTTTATATTAGAAAATATGGTTATGAGGTAACAGCATTTTTATCAATTTTTACATTTTTTTCAATTATTACTAATTTTTTTATATTCCCACTCTTCATTAGTACCTATACTTTACTCCTGTAAAAGGATTTTGCATTCTGTAAAGCCGTTTCAAAATAGGAACTCTGACTGTTTTTGTCGGTAATTGTCCTCTCTATAGGATCCCCTTAAATAAGTGCGGAACATCAAAAATTGTCACTATTGTCTCGTTATTGACTACAAATGTATACGGAGTTGGGTCAACTTTATTTTTAGCACACAATTCCGAAATTGCTCTTTTTTTGAGTAGAACTTTGGTCACAAACAGTCGCCTTTACCGTGACTCCAATTTCTTGAAGTTGCGTAATCGCATTTGTAATGATTGACTTAAGGTCAGAAATAGAAATTGTGCCAACAGTGAAATAATAAGCGACCACTTGTTTCTAGGGTTTCCTCAAACCTCTTATCATTAGCACCAATGTGTGATTTGGTGGTTTGTTAAATTTGCTTAACTCCCCTAGATCTTCAAATCCGATAATTATTTGTTTGTAAGCGTGGTAATGGAAACCGCTATCTAACGATATTTCGTCGAAAACTAAAGTGCAATATCAGTCGAGTATGTGCATGTCATTGATTTTAATTTTTAGTTGTTGCAGTAACAATTTGTTTATGTCAGTATCAAAAGGAACTTTTGAAAGTAAAGTTTTTAAAGTTCGAGGTGATGGCAACTGGAAGAAGGCGGATAGATATTTATAAACACGCGGACTTTGCTTATAAACGGATAAGGCAAATATCTTATCTTCTTCAGTCCACCTTCTTCCAGCTGGAGTGCGATCAACGTTTCGTAACTGCGAATCTATAAAGTTTTGAGTCACAGTATTTAACTGATTTCCTATGCATTGGAAAACATTGTCTTTATATAGTTTATGTAATTTCTTTAAATCGTCATTTTTCTTCTGAAGAGACTTCTTGATTTTACGTAGTCTATTAACTGTTCTACGATGAATTTTGTACATTTTACGTTTAGTCGTTGTCAATGCGTTCGAAGATATTCCTGCCTCTGTCAAGAAACCAGTTTTTCGTTTCTTTGTTGGTATAATTTCATTACGTTCTGTCAAATTATCCGTAACTATTGTATCGTCATTGTCATCGCTATCGCCACGTTGGCAATTTGCATCTTCACAGATACAATCTTGCTTACAAAAGTTGTTTGACTTTATAGTATATAAAATATTATTGAAATTGTTATCATTAACGCTTTCAATGTGTGTATCTAAACTTTGTTCTACGTTTAAGTTAACAGAAATATCTTCAGAGGCAATGTTACTATCAATCTGTGTATCTAAACTTTGTTCTATGTTTAAGTTAACAGAAATATCTTCAGAGGCAATGTTACTATCAATCTGTGTATCTAAACTTTGTTCTATATTTAAGTCAACAGAAATATCTTCAGAGGCAATGTTACTATCAATCCTATTGGAAATATTGTCAGCAGTAGCTTGACTAACAGTAGACGTACTGTTTAGATCATTGGATACAAGTAAATTTACCGAATTTAGTGGTTGACAATAATTAGTAGCTTCCGGATCATTTTGGAAAGGTGTTGAAATTTCTATCGGACATAAATTGGAGTCACTTTGTAATTGAGAAAGAACTACGAAAGAGTTCAATGCGTGTTTTGTAAAATTTACAAAATCTTTTTTTTTTTAATGATCCTCGCAAATATATTTATTACGACAATTTTTAGTTAGATTGATGCCACAAATCTTTTTCCATTGCACGTTAACGGCTGAGTTTGTGGGGAATCTATAAAAATGTTTATTTTGTACTTTTTCAAGCTTTTTCAATAAGAAATCGGGACATTACATACCTTATGTAATAATATGTACTAATATCACATCATGTCATCTTGCTAACTTATTTAACCATTCCACGCGAAAATGCCATTATGCAGACAACTCCGCCAACAGAAGACACCATCCTGCACATGTAGATGATCTTGTGCAACTCCTGGAAAATTGTTACGAAAGCATATAAAACCATAATCGTTACAATAATTGCTTACACAAACGTGTCACATAAATGTTGTACACAGGGTTGCAAATAATTATATCAATTTGTGATTTAAGTCAAAAATAATTATTCCGTGGAACAAAGGCGGCGGTGATCGAGTCGTCGCCGGAGCGTTGAGCGCAATTTAATTGTCCCAGTAGTCGAATTTTTGTTAATTAGCTAGGCAACAAAAATGTAATCAGTCTCGTGAATCCTTTGAGAGTAGACGACCCATCGCATCCTTCTTCGCAAACGATTATTTTGCATGGTGATATTATCTCACGCGAAAGAGCCGAGTCTCTTATACGAATACGCGATCGAGCCGAGTCTCGAGCACGCGAAAGAGCCGAGTCTCTTATACGAATACACGGTCGAGCCGAGTCTCGAATACACGGTCGAGCCGAGTCTCGACTACGGGGCCCCGTTCGCGATACCGAGTGTCGCCATTAATATTTTGCATATATGTTTTTCTCGTTAAGAATATTCTTAATTGTATATACGCGAACTCAGGGGGTTTTTATGCCGTAACAGGCTTTTCCCCCATGAGCCAATAAAGGATTATTTCCCTTGGCTCGAAAACACGACTCGATTTATTTCCACCCATCCAAACCGGAAGACGTCTTCATGTTGAAGAGGTTTTCGACGATATAATAATTTATAAGTTAATTTTGAATTATTAATTATTCTAAACTTTAAATCATAATTAAAATTTGATTTATGAATTACACAGGCTTTAATTAATGATTCGTGTTTTAAAGCTGGTATAATTTACAAATTAATATAGAATTCTGATTTACAGGACTTTAATTTGCAAATTACCCTAATAATAACTTGTAAATTAAGACTAAAGTAAATCATAATGTTATATTAAATTATTGTGTACATATTACCTGTAATTAACAATTCAGATTTACATAAAAATTATATATTTTTTACTTTTATTGTAAGTTTTAAATTAGTGAAACCTTTTAATTAATAATATTCAAATCTGAATTGTTAATTAGAAGTAATATGTACACAATAATTTAATATAAAATTATAGTTTACTTTAGTCTCAATTAACAAGTTAATATTAGGGTAATTTGCAAATTAAAGTCCTGTAAATCAGAATTATCAATATTAATTTGTAAATTATACCAACTTTAAAACACGAATCATGAATTAAAGCCTGTGAAATTAACAAACCAAATTTTAATTATAAATTAAAGGCTGTGTAATTCACAAATTAAAATTGATTTGCGAAATAAAAGTTGTGTAATTCACAAATCAAATATGAATTATGAATTAAAGCCTGTGTAATTCACGAATTAAATTTGATTTGTGAATTAAATACTGTTTAATTCACAAATCAAAATTGATGTATGATAAAATTCCTTAATTACCAGTTTCGCAACCCTGGTACATAATTATTTTTCATAATATTGTGTAAATATAACTTACATAAAATAACTGCACCGTTAAAACCATTCTATTGACATGGCAAAAACGTGTTTTTTCCACAAAAAGATTTCTTTCCATGTCAGATATGACCTTTCTACATATTTCATGATAAAGATAGCTGAAATTAAATAGAATTAGAGAATTAGTTGAAAACAATCATATTATTGACACTGGTCAATGTATGCAAAGTACACTTAAATATAATATTTACTTACTTAAAGAGTAAGGAGCCGTGGAACACGAACATTTAGGTTATGTACCATGACAACGACACGCACACAGACTGCAAGACGATCACGGTCGACTCCGACAAGACGGCGCAGGACTACGTGAGCAAGGCAATGTTATTGTGGGATCTTGAAGCTTCTTCAGGATCTTTCCAGCTTTGGGCCCGAACGTTCCCGGACGAGCCGCCGTATCCGCTTGATAGGCACAAACGACCATTTGCGTCAACGACCATTCAACGACATATGCTATCGACAGATGAGGTTTTGATCTGGTGCACATCAATAATAGCGGCATCAATTTATATCATTTCATCCTCAGAGTGATGAAAACACGCGAAAAAGAACAATCGGTCGGAAATAACCAGTCTATTGCGTCGCTCACTATCGTTGAATCCGCATCTCTTCGGCGTGCTTCTGGCGCGGCTAGATGAGAACGGTCTACCTAAACCCGTTCTCGTGATGCTGCAACAATTATTCGCGAAAGGTCCGTTCATGCAGGGAATATTCCGCAAGTCTGCGAATGTTCGAATCGTTCGAGAGTTGCGAGAACAGATCGAGTCCACGGGAGATCCTAGTTGCTTGGAGGATGCGCCGATTATAGCAGTGGCGGCTTTGCTGAAGGATTTCTTGAGATCTTTGTTGGATTCTCTCTTAACCTCCCATCTATTTCCTCTCTGGATTACTAATAAATAGGAATAGAAATAATAAATATAGCGTTATAATATTTATAAATTAATCAACTCTAATCACAGAAGACGCGATAAAATAATATGTATGTACGACACTTTATTTAAACATTTATATTAAAAATTCATACCATTTAGCGAGTCATCACAATTGCCGAACATCACGTGGAAGTAGACAGTGGCTCGAGGCGCAGGATTGCGTGAGCAAGGCAATGTTATTGTGGGATCTTGAAGCTTCTTCAGGACCTTTCCAGCTTTGGGCGCAACGACGGTAGCAGCCGCCGAGTGTTATCAGCGACACCGGAGACGGCCCCGACCTACCGCACGGACTCGCCAGCCCAAGCAGCGAAGCAGCGACGAAACGAGGCAGCGAAACGGCCCAGCAGGACAACGACTCAGCGAAAGCGAACAAGATGCGATACACAGCGTTAATGTAAGTCCGTTACAATTCGATACTGCGAGCGCCGAATTCGCGAGCGACGCGACACGGATCGTGTACGCCGATAGCTAAACTTAATGTCAGACGGCGAAATCACCCCATTCCGTCCCGTCAGAAACGCGTCATTTTTACACAGCGAGCCAGCGCTGCGCGCGATTGAATATAGCTTGCAAAGCCCCGTACGCGTAGATAGACGTACCAATAGCGAAGCGTTAGACCGCGTGCGACTGAATTTAGACTCGCGATTGTCAGACGATGACACGCCGGTACTAGAATTGCACCCGAACGTTGTACTAGAACGCGAATTTTCGTTCGACGAAGTAGACGCAAGTTTAATGCGCGAAAATAATAACGGAGACGGTAGACTGACCCCGACACAAGCAAACACACATTCAGACGCCACAGACAGTGACGCGTGGTGGGTACACTGGGACAGTGACACACCCTACACCAGTAGTCTCGATTCACGAGACGAAGAGTCCGCGGAAGACATTATGAGCCAGCAAGGAAGAGCGACTCAAGACAATATACCCCGCGACGAGGCTCACAATATGCCGAGGACACTCGAGCAGGTCAACGCGGAAATGGCGCGACTCCGACCATCGGTTAACGGGCGACCGTCCGACATCGACCAAAATCGAGCCCCCGAGCCAACACACGCGGAACTCGGGGCACAGGGCTCCGTAATCAACGACATGCTAAACATGATGCGCGACGTGCAGGACCGCTTGAACCGTGCGGAGGCCGCGGAGTTTGAGCGCTCTGTCGAAATCTTTCGCGTCATGCGCGACATGCAGGACCGCATGAGCCGAATAGAAGCCGCAAATTACAATCGCCCCGACGAAATAGATCGCCGCGCACGCAGCCAAGGTCCCCTCGACATAACTTACGGACGAACGTTGGAAGACGTCAGAAACCAACACAATCCCGTAAATACGACCATTAAATTAAAAGAAGCCCGCGATATGATTCCGGAAATCGACGGAACGTCGCGCACTCATGTACAAAAATTCCTAAACGCCAGCACCTATGCGATGAATGAAATTAACCCCGCAGAGGAAAGATCATTATTAAAGGCTATACTTTGCACGAAACTAACGGGAAAGGCCATGTACGATTTCCAAACGCGAGATATACATTCTTTCGCTCAACTGAAGCAGGAAATAGAAATGTGCTATTTAGCAAAACGAAGCACTACGCACATTCAGAAAAAATTTAATATGCTCCGGCAAAAGCCAGGCGAAAGCGCGAGAGAATACGGACTCCGTGTAGATAAATTATCAATGGAACTATATCAATCAATGATCGAAGGCCGTGAACAGTCCTCGGAACAAAGAAAAGCAATATTAGATACAATACAGGAGCTAGCGCTAGAAAATTTCCAGCTAGGACTCCGAGACGACATTCAAACGATCGTGCGATCTCGAAATTACGCTAACCTCACAGCAGCAATTTTGGGCGCCACGTCAGAGGAGAAATTGAAAGGTCCTCCTCAGCGCTCGACTTATAATACCGACCGAAGCAAAAACGGTCCAGAGCAACCCCGACACGCTCGAAACGCAGACATACAGTGCCACAAATTTGGAAAGACCGGCCATTACGGGCGAGATTGCCGCTCGAGCCGGCAAGCAAATAAATTCTCGCTGCCGAGAGCAGACAAGCCCGGCGGCATAAACGCGATCGAGTGCACCTACTGCAAGAAAGCAGGGCACAAGCGAGACGAATGTTGGTCGCTGAACGGACGACCAAAACCCGAGCGACCTCCCCGACCGAAAACGGACACCAAAAAACAAGCGCCCGTAAGCACGGTAAGAAAAAATAAGTCGCGAGAAACGAGCGAGGAAGCATCATCCAGCAGTAGCAGCGAGGAAGAAGAGCGGCCTAGGAAGAGTAAGGCACGCGCCGCCGCAGAGTATCGGGTGACACAGATAACGGGGAAGCATAAAGTAGGACATGATAACTCTGCCCATCCAAGAGGCGGAGAGAGAAAAAATGAATCTATTACTAGACTCAGGCGCGACCCTAACGTTAGTTAAAGTAGGTAATTTAAAAGGAGAGACAATGGTGCGGGAAGAAAAATTAGTGTTAATAGGCGTAACCGGACATCAGATCCACACGCTCGGAAAAATAAAGGCAACAGTGGATCTCGGAAGCAAGACGATACGCCACACAATGTATGTGGTAAAAGACGATTTCCCGATCGAGTACGAAGGCATACTCGGAAACGACTTCTTGAAGAAGCATAAGGCCGATATATCAAACACGTCGAAGCAATTAAAGATAGGTAAAGCCACATTTAAGCTCCGACCATATCGGAAGGTGACGTTACCACCCCGCAGTGAAACCATTGTAGAAGCGATAACCGACCATAATAGGGTAGGTATAGTGAAAAGCGGCGAGCCTGCACCAGGAGTCTTCATAGGACACTGTCTAGTAAAACCTATCGAATTTAAATGTCCGGTAAGTGTATTAAACGTTACGGACAAGCCAGTCGAGATACTCACACCGCATGTAACATTGGAAGACATGCCGATACATGACTCCGCCGACGTTCTCACGTTACACGCGACCGAGGAACGCGAGCCCATTACCGCGCGACGCGAGAAATTACGCGAACAACTACAGCTCGATCATTTAAATAAAGAAGAGCGCGAAGCGGTAGAACAAATATGCGACGATTACTGCGATGTATTTTATCTAGACGGCGACAAACTAAGCGCGACTACGGCAATAGAACACGAGATAAATACGCAACCAGATAGCGCGCCGGTGAACGTGAAGCCGTATCGGTTACCGGAAAAGCATAAGGCCGAAGTACGAAAGCAGATCCAGAAAATGCTAGACGACGGAATAATTCGTCCTAGCGCAAGCCAGTGGAACGCGCCTATAATAGTCATTCCTAAAAAACCTGACGCGTCCGGTAGGATAAGATTTCGAGTCGTGATAGATTTTCGAAAGGTAAACGACCTAACCATGGGAGATTCTTTCCCCATGCCGAATATCACTGACATACTCGACCAACTAGGCAACGCGAAATACTTCACGGTGCTAGACCTAGCCTCAGGGTATCACCAAATCCCGATGCACGAAGATCACAAGAGGAAAACGGCATTCTCCCCGGACGGACACTTCGAATTCAACCGAATGCCGTTCGGATTAAAAAATGCGCCAGCAGCATTCCAACGGCTGATGTACGCAGTACTAGCCGGATTATTAGGCCTAAAATGCTTCGTATACATCGACGACATCGTGGTCTACGGAACATCTTTAAAGGAGCATCTCAAACGAGTAATCGCGGTGTTAATCAGACTCCGGAAATTTAATTTAAAGCTACAGCCAAATAAATGCGCATTTCTGCGAAAAGAAGTCGTCTATCTAGGGCATGTGATTTCCGAGGGAGGAATATCACCGGACCCGTCCAAATTACAAGCGGTACGAGAATTTCCGACTCCGAGGAAAGTAAAAGACATCCAATCTTTCATCGGCCTAGCAGGATATTACCGCAAGTTCATAGAAAACTTCTCAAAAATAGCGAAGCCCTTGACAAAGCTCACGAAAAAGGGTGAGAAATTCAATTGATCAATAGAACAGCAAAATGCGTTCGACTGCTAAAGGAAAAGTTAACGACGGCACCCGTGTTAAATTATCCGGATTTCGATAAGGAATTCCTGGTGACGACAGACGCATCAGATTACGCCATCGAAGCCGTGCTCTCACAGGGACCGGTAGGTCAGGACCGACCGATCGCTTACGCTAGCAGAGTGTTAGGCAAAGCAGAACAAAATTATAACACGACCGAAAAAGAATTATTAGCGATCGTGTGGGCGGTAAAACACTTCCGCCCTTATTTATATGGAATTAAATTTAAAATAATAACAGATCACAAGCCACTGATATGGCTGTTAATGTAACAGACCCCGGCTCGAGACTAATAAGATGGAGGCTCAAACTGGAAGAATACGATTACGAAATCGTACACAAGGCCGGAAAAAATAATGTGAACGCCGATGCGTTAAGCCGAAATCCGATAGCCGAGGCAACAGCGATGAACGTAACGCGACACGAAGACGACGCTCCAAGAGAATATTCGGAAGAGGAAAAGCAACAAATACTTTACGAATATCATGACTCACCGACAGGAGGACACCAAGGAGTCACGCGTACGTTAAACCGAATCAGGTTACAGCACAATTGGAGCGGGATAACGAGAGACGTGGAAACACATATAAACAAATGTGAGCACTGCCAGAAAAACAAACTGAGCAGGAAGACAAAAATGCCGATGAATATTACTGACACCCGAGCGACCATTCGAAAAATGCGCGCTCGACATCGTGGGGCCATTGACCGTCACAAATAACGGAAACAAATATATTTTAACATTTCAAGACAACCTAACGAAATTCAGTAAAGTAATTCCCGTAGAAAATCAAGAAGCAGCCACAGTCGCAAAAGCTTTTGTTACCAAAATCGTGTTAGAACACGGAATACCGGAGAAGGTACTCACGGATCAGGGTACAAACTTTACTAGCGAAATGTTCAAAAACGTGTGCAAATTACTAAAAATAGAAAAAATACAAACAACAGCTTATCACCCAGAAAGTAACGGAGCATTAGAGCGGTCGCACCGCACATTAGCCGAATATCTGAGGCACTATATCAATGAGGACCAAACCGATTGGGATGAATGGATACCATATGCCATGTTCACCTACAACACGACGCCTCATACGACAACAGGATTCACACCGTTCGAACTAGTTTACGGACATCGGGCTAACCTACCGACAGCGTTATCAAAGCCCCCAAAATTGACGTACTCATACGACGATTACGCGCAGGAACTCCGAGAACGAATCCGCGCGACAAAGCAAGTCGCGAAAGAACATACTAAGGAAGAAAAGGTGAAAGCAAAGCAGCAATTCGACAAAAGAACGCACGAAGACACATTTAGAGTAGGCGACAAGGTACTACTGCATGACGAGACGGTACGACGCGGACGATCGAAAAAACTTGAGTCCCAATGGATTGGACCGTACGTAATCATCGAAAAACACAACGACGTAAACTACACAATTAAAATCAAACGGAAGACACTACGCGTCCACGCCAACCGTCTAAAAGCATTCATCGAAAATTAGACAAAGAAAAGCGAAAGCGAAAGACGTAACATAACACAATAAATAAAATAAACAAAACTTACAATTAATCGCGACGGGGAGCACCATGCCCCCGCCCAGCCATCAGACGGTCTCGACCAGACATGGCCATTGCACGCGCTAACAGCTGGGCGCGACCCCTCCCAATCGGGTGGAGACCGTAGAGTTGAGAGCGCAAGAACGCTATCAAAGGATCGGTGGAGCGGTCGTCAAATCTCCAATAACGGCTTAAGTCTAATAGCCAAGCGGGCGCAAGCTCGCCAGACTGAATCACATCCGCCCAAAAACCGGGAATGAAACGAGCGGCACGACCCAGTCCCGGCACGACCAGCACCTCCAAGACCGGGGCGGCAGCCTCCTCCTCTTCACCCTGAGGCCCCTCAGGATCCACAGCGCCAGCACAGACTCGAACATGTTCAAGCGGCGACATATTAGCGATTTTAGAAAGTTAGACTAAGACTGCACGAGAACAGCAACAGACTCAGACTGAAGAGTCTCGCCAAACGATATAAAAGTAACCCGCGAATAGCCATAGTCAGCACAAGTAAAGATAAGTACTCCTATTACAGGATAACGTGGCTTATCCTCGCAACAAGAGCATCACCACTATCACCGTACGAAGTGACGCGATGTATCAACGAGCCAGGTATCTATTTCGAAAGAATCGGACACCTACAGCAGACTAAGGCAACGTGGAAATTAGCGATACGCATAGACGTAACCGCATTAAACGTCAGACTTCAACAGCTCCAAAGATACCTAGGGCACACCGAAGAACTGTGCAATTACGCCACTGGAGACATCAAAAATACATGTCAGATCGCTCTAAGAACCATCAAAAGAGAAAACGATAGAACGACACGCGCCCTAGATCACCTGCAAACAATTTACAAATCACCCATAATTAAACGAGGTCTAATCGACGCCATCGGCCAAATAAGTAAAACCTTGTTCGGCACCATGGATGCCGAAGATGCAAAAATAATAAACGAACAAATACAACTATTGAATAACCAACAACAAACATTACAACACGCAGCGAAGAACCAGCTGAAAATCATCAACTCTACAATAGGCCACATAGAAAGACTAGAACAAACGCTTTCATATAACGAAAATTTACTAGCCAACGTCACAAGGAAACTGCAAGATCAATTCATACACCGAGAAGAAATAGATGAACAACTACTGTTGATAACTGCTATTCTGGCGGATCTCACGACAGACATAGACGATATTACAGACTATCTAACATATACAAAAAATAACATTCTACTTACACGCGTACTTCCAATAGAAAACATAATTCTAGAATTAAAAGAAGCGACCTCGCACCTAACCGGAGGACTAAACTTGCCATTCAAAATACAGACAGAAAACTGGAATACTATTCAAAAATACGTAAGCGTAAGCGCATATTACGACAATTCGAACGTATACATTATCCTCGCGTTTCCTATAATAGCGTATCCGGTATACGAAATAATAAAAATCACACCGGTACCAATACACAACAATCATAATGTATTTACCCTACTAGAACCCTCGCACACACTGGTAGGAATAAACCGAGAAAATCATAATTATATAATATTAAAAGAAAGCGAATTAAATAAATGTACGCGAGAAACTACTAAATTTATATGCGATCAAATTTTCCCCGTGTACTTTGTAACTGCGAATGCACCAAGCGAGGTGCAGATTTATGTAAAGGCGCCTAGATTCACAGAAAACCGTAAACAACGCCACATCATTTCTAACGTAACATTTTGGATAACATTAACCGAACCACAAACATGGTTGTACTCCACTCCAAAAATATCGGAAATAATAATTCAATGTAATGAAATGCCAGAAAACAAAATTAAAATCGAAAAAACCGGAAAAATAACATTACGCGACAACTGTAAACTAACTACACCAGACATAATTTTAGAAACAAAAAACCGAATTTATACTAAATATATACAAATGTATTTGCCGGAATTCAACATAACTGACACCATGCAAAAAGGTATAACTGTAGACAACAAAGTAGATTCCGAAAAAGAAATAAAGTTAGAACCATTGATCAAAGACCCATCGGAATTAATAAAATTAAGTTTAAGTCTAGGTGAAATTAAAAAAGAAATAGAAAATAACCAACCCAGCGTTTTTGCAAATAAGAATATTGTATATCCTGTAAGTTCCGCGACCATAATAGTAGTCGTAGTAAGCATCATTGTAATCATTTATGTAATAAAGAAAAAAGGGAATAATTAAAAAACTTAAAGAGGGAAACCATAATATATATTAACAAATAAGAAACTTAGATTGTAACCTCTCAAGAAAAAGAAAAACACAAACAAATAAATAACGAAAAACTTCGTGAACCTCAGTTTTTCTTTTTCCACGGGGGGAGGGATGTTGTGAGCGCACAACGTATTATATATTAAGTAATGCACTTAGCAACTACGAATCGCCGCCGGTAAGAAACTCGACGGGGACGAGGACCGCTGACACGAAGGCCAGCACGAGTCGCGGGCATGACTATATTTGGGCATTCCGATCGCTAGCCTCCGATCCTAAAATCAAAAGCGCTGACTGCTAAGTCAGCAACACGGAGGCGATAAAACGCCCGCCCTTCCAAGGAACGGGGGCAGTCTAAGAACCGAGCGCGTACCGCGAGTCGACGAATCATTAACCTAATGTAACCCGCAAGTCAGGGTATTGAAAACCAAGTGTGTGATAATAAAGTTTATTGACTCAATCGCAAGCTCATAAATCTCAGAGTCCTTCTCCCTCCATCCGCGGATCCGAAGAACCCAGTGCCGGTCCTGAGTACTCAAGGCGCGGCACAACACTATCGACAGATGAGGTTTCGATCTGGTGCACATCAATAATAGCGGCGTCGATTTATATCATTTCAGATATCATATCCTCAGAGTGATGAAAACACACGCGAAAAAGAACAATCGGTCGAAAATAACCAGTCTATTGCGTCGCTCACTATCGTTGAATCCGCATTTCTTCGGCGTGCCGAAGAATCTTCTTCTTCAGTATTAACCCTTAGTCTGTAAACGTTTTTTTGGCACCTTTAGTCTGTAAACCTGGGTCGTTTTCGTCCTGACGTTTGTTTAAAGTGTTAAAGTGTTACAAAAAATCTGAAAAAATTCATGGAGGTAATTCAAACCTTTAATTTGAAGTATCAATCATAAAATTATAAACAATTTAATTTTTTAAATATATCTTTATTTAAAAAATGAAGCAACTAGGGGGTATAGTCATTTGTTTACTCAAAAAATAATAACTTTAAGACAAATGAAGATATCGAAACAAATAAAAAAAGAAATTGAAAAGGAAGAGTGTAGCTTTCATAAAAAAATATTGCATGCAATTATTTTGAAATTAAATGCTTAAGTTTGCGACCTCAAAATTGCCAATAAATTAGCCCCAAATTTCGTAGTAAAAACAGTAATAAATATATAATAATTCAAAAATTAATAATAATATCAATAAGAAGTCAATAGTTAAGGGTCACAACATTCTTTTATTACCAAAAAGTAAAAAATCGAGAAACTTCCTTGCCCGACCGTTGCGCCATTTCCTAGAAAAACTGAACAAAAATATTTTCGTAATTTTTTTTGCGGTTAGATGTTTTTGTGACACTTTTACGGACACAACGAATACTTTAAAACGGAAAAACGAAAAAAAATTATTTACGGTTTTGACTAACGTTGACTGTAAAGGTGGGCCGTTTTCGTCCGGAGAAGAATTCAAGTGTCTGCTGCGACGGCCGGAGGGGGGATGGCACGGTGAAAGTCGGTAAGCGGGTCCTCGGGGAGCATAATTTTTTTTACGGAGGCATAGTAGCGCCCTCCCTTTCCGTGTTCAAAAGTTACAACTACATTTGATTTTTGCCCGGACGAAAACGACCCAGGTTTACAGATTAAGGGTTAAGTCGCAATACTTTTATCGGGATGATGGGATTTTATTCGGTTCAGCTTCGGTAACAATCGGTACTTCCCGGAAAATGACGTCGTGCGCACGCATATATTTATCCCTGTTTTGGCTTGCTCTTATCGGCCATATTTGTTTCCACTTTTCGGTTTCACCCCTATGCGAGCGGCCGCTTTCTCTTTCGCACTCCACCATGTCGCACGTTCCCCCACTACGCGATTTTCCTTCTCGAACGTTCCTAACTGCGCAGTTGATCACGCGGTTCCCGCGTGGGGGTGTTCCCAAACGTTCTGGTGGAAATTTCCACGTCTATTGCGACGTGGGGACCTTCTTACGCTGGCGCCGCTGCACTAGGTATCGGCGGTTGGCCGATCTTCGCTGCCGACCCGTGTGCACCTCTTCGGAGATGCCCCCGATGATGATTCCGGACCGACTTCCTGTGGAAGACGTCCAGGTGCACTTGATGTTGCCGGCCGTTGACGCCGACCTGTGCGCATCTCTTTGGAAATGCCCCAGAATACGATCCCGGGCGATTTTCCCGTAGATGATGTCCAGGTACACTTGTCACTGCCAGCCGTTGACGACGACCCTGTGGCTGTGTATACCAAGTCTTAGGGAAGTCGTTTCTGACCTTCGTTCCAGGGAAAGATGTCCTCTTTACGAACCAGTAATCCGCTGACGACGCCGACCCTGTGGTCGTGCATACCAGGTCCTAGAGGTATCGTTTCTGATCTTCGTTCTAGGGGAAGATGTCCCCTTTACGAACCAGTGATCCGCTGACGACGCCGACCCTGTGGTCGTCTACCAGGTCCTAGAGACGTCGTTTCTAACCTTTGTTCCTGGAGAAGATGTACCCGGAACGAACCAGCTGCTTGCCAATGGCGCCGACTATATGGGCACTCGTACCAGGTCCTGAGGACTCGGTATTTGGTCTCCGTTCCTGGAGAATATGCTCCGTGTAGGATTTCTCTATCTGCCGATGGCGCCGACCTTGTGGTCGTGCGTATCAGGTCCTGGGGCGTCCGTCCCTGACCTTTGTTCTTGGAGGTTGTCGCGGTTCGCTTAAACTATGCGCGGACGCCGGCCTACGCGCGTCGTCAAAACAAGAAACTTATGAACCGCGAACTAAACGAAAGGTAATTGGCCGGTGGTATCAAATAATCTTATGGTCATACGGGCCTATGAGTTACCTCTATCGGAAATCTTACAAACTACCTTATCTACTACCGCGACGAGCCGATTAACCCATTGGCTGTGTAAGAGAATTTTACTATTTGGGCCAAAAGTGTTGTAACCGTACGCTATTTTACGGGTGATAAATCACACTCGAATTTGGTATCTTTTCACGGTCGCCACTCGGTTTTACCCTGAATACCGAGAAAGGATCAGAGAATTGAGCAATGTTTCGCGATCTAACCTTTTCTCCGCCCTCGCTAATTTCCCTCTGCTTTCTGCTTCAGGTTCCTCCTCGTCGTCGCTGGATCTTGGATCGCCGCCGGACCTCGCGTTCTGGACCGTCTTGGACTGCAGCTGTGCACCGCCGACTTCGTCTCGGGTCGCCGTCGCTGGACCGCCGTTGGATCTCCCCGCAACCGACTCAGGATTTGGACCGCCGACAGGTAAGTATTTCGGGAGAGATAGGTGGATCAGGTAGATTCGGATCGTCGCACACGAGTGACTTTAATGATACGTAATTCTTTTTAATTTTAGGTAAAATATAATTTATTCTTCCTTAATTAATTACAATTTTCGATCAAGCTCGCGCACACGATTATGCTCCGTATTCTACTTTATGATTTAACGCGTCGCCCGCGGGATCGTTGCATTCTCTCTGTACGGTTCTGCGAAGTTTTCGACAATCAAGTACAAGTTACTGGTTTGAGATCTCGAGAGACCGATGTTATGTTCTCCGACCGTTCCCGTTCGCAGCAGAGAAGCAACTCGTCGATGCTCCGGTCTCGCCGGGGCTCCTTTCCATCGCGCCAGTATCCCCACTCGCGCCGCGACACGCCTCTCGTCACGCGTGTCTCGTATGGTCGCCTTTGTCCTCCCCGGATTGCTCCACGCTGACTTCCGCGTTCCGCGGTAATTGCTCGCACCTGGCTCGCTCATAAATCATACGTACACTATCGTATTCATATATTCCGATGTTTTTGCATGTTTTCGCCATTCGGGCAATTACGATGTTCTAGAACCTTCTCAATCTCCCACGTTTGTTCGGTTTCGCGAACATTCGATCGCCTTCGTACACGGTATCTCGTCTCATGCTCCTTGATGTTTTATTATTAATAAATCGGGATATTCCTCCCGATGCGTCGTGCCTTGGAGCTGGAGACGAAACTCCGCGTTTACATTGGTGAAGCCCGCACTGCTTCCGCAAAATGGTACATATCCGACGCTGTCCGCCCGGATGGGTCTCGCACGACCTCCTGCGGCTTCCGGTTGCCAATTCCGCGAACCCGATGTCGTATCGCGTTGCGCGTTTATCTTGGGACTCGATAGGACCCCCCTTGCTCGATTTTGTTGCAATTTTCCGCGCCTGATCCCTGGTCTCGGATCTTCCGAACCGACGGCCGTATCGTGTTACCATCGCTATTAACGTGTTCTCGGGATCCGGTATAGTCGATCCCGCCCCTTTGTTCTTGAATCTACCGCGTGGTTCGCGATATCGCGATCCGTCGGTTTTTGTGTTTCGGGACCACCCGGTATGTGGTTCTCGGTTCGGCGTCATCCACCCGGTATGCCTGGTGTCGCCGCTGGCCCCTTGGTTCCCGAGTTCGTAATCCCTTATGTTACGCGTTTCGGGACCACCCGGTACATGTCTTGCGCCTCGTTGTCATTCACCCGGTGTGACCCGCGTTGTCCTCGGACCCTTGGTTTCCGCGTTCGCGATCCGCCGTGTTCGGCACTTCGGGATCCCCCGGTATATGTGTCGCGGCTCGGTCTCACTTCCCCGGTGTAACGGGCGTTGTCATTGGACCCTTAGTTTTCGCGTTCGCGATCCGTCGCGTTCGGCGCTTCGGGATCCCCCGGTATATGTTTATAGGCTCGGCCCCGCTTATCTGGTATGACCGGCATTGTCGTCCGACCCTTAGTTTTCGCGTTCGCAATCCGTTGCGTTCGGCGCTTCGTGATCACCCGGTCTGTTCTCTGGCGCGTCTCGTCATTCTTCCCGCCTTCGGAAGGGAAGCTTAAAGGCCTATGTACAACGGGTTTTCATATTTCATCATATTCTTTATTATTCTTAATCCGCGATTTTCGTCGCTCGCTATCGCCGCTGGCGTCTGCCAATGAATTTACATCGTGAACGGAAAATGAAAATCAAACATTGTAACCGCGATTAAACCAAACACAAATAATCCTTCTCACGTTGAGCATAATTTGATAATCAAAAAAAAACTTATTAATCGTAGCGCACTTAGCCTAACGCACTTGAAACAAACAACTTTTTTATTACGCTAAACTGATGAATATTTCATCATTGTTTATCCCGTGTCCTTTTTATTTACAGTCACTTATAAGAGTTCTTTTAATTTTTTAGGTACTCCACGCTGTGGTACCGCTGCTGGTACCTTCGTCTGGCCGGTCGTTCCTGCGCCGGCCGGCCCTCGGATGAGAACCACTGGGTCCTTCAGCGTTCGCTGCTCCCGTATCGTCGGTCCTTCCTTCTGCGTCGTCGGGGCCTGCTCCATCGCAGCTGACGGCTGCAGTGTGTTGAAAAAAAAGTTCATCGGATTATTATGAAACTTGATACCCTTATGTTTTTCGGGTCTCTGAATCCGAATATGATGTCAGATTTACAAAATTTAAAATGGCGGGTCCAATATGGCGTATCAAAATTACAAAAAATGGTCTGATTTTCATGAAATTTGGTACCCTTATGTTTTTTGGGTCTCTGAATTCGAATATGATGTCAGATTTAAAACATAAGGGTACCAAATTTCATGAAAATCAGACCATTTTTTGTAATTTTGATCCGCCATATTGGATCCGCCATTTTGAATTTTGAAAATCTGATTTCATATTTGGATTCAGAGACCCAAAAAACATAAGGGTACCAAATTTCATGAAAATCAGACCATTTTTTGTAATTTTGATCCGCCATTTTGAATTTTGTACATCTGACTTCGGATTCGTAATCAGCGACCCCAGAAACCCCCGAGTAACAAGTTTCAAGCAAATTCAGAAAGTTTTACTTTGTTTTTTCTACGTTGCGGCTATAGCCGTCATACACACTCTTGGCCACTTTTGTTTTTGCGGCTATAACCGTCATACACAGTCAACGGGTTAACTAAAACCAAAAAATAAACTAAAATTACGCGTCGCGCGCTACTCGCGCCTCATCAGCTCCGTTCTCAGGCCCTGCCTCCTTCGCTTTGCTCCGCAGGCCCTCCTGCTTAGTCCGCCTCTTCCTCGCCGCTGGACGGGCTGAGGAAGTCATCCGACGGCTGGTCGACTTCCCCCAATGGCGTCGGCACCCAGAATACCGGCTGAGGTATTGGGGCCGCCAAGCTGCCGGTCGGTAATCCGTGCTGCTCGGACGCGGTTGATTCGTCCGACAGTATGGCGGGCATGTCGCGCGGTCGTTCGCCCCTTTGCCCCGGAAGCATTTCGCTCGCGCTTGTCGTGCCCGCTGGCACTATCACCCGCTCGAGAATCACTCGCGGTGACCCCCGCTGTCGCACGATCGCCCTTGGAGAGAGCCGTCGCAAGGTAACGATATGTTGTAAATTATTTTGTTAGGGAGAAATAAAGCTACTACCATTTAATACATATAACTTAGGTTAAGTTAGGTAACGCAATTTTGTGAATTATTTTGTTAGGAAGAAATAAAATTTTACCAGGGGCTGGTTGGCACCCCCCAGGGATCGGGAGAGGCCACCGGGGGCCCTTAGGGCTCCCTAGGAGCTTTCCCCAATACAGGTCTTTGCGCACCCGGGGTCCCGAGCACATCAGCACCGTAATCTTCGTCAGTCTTCGGGCTGGCGGAGGTCGGGAAGCCTGTAAAAGGCTCGCGAGGTAGGCGACCTCTATATTCAGCTCGCCCGGCTTGGACGGAGCCGCGGGGTATAAGCCTTTGCTCTCCCAACCGTCTTAAGGGAAGGAAAACCCTGACAGAAAACCGGGGGACCGGCTGCCCTGCTTAGGAGTCTGGGTCTGGCTTCAGCCACCCAGATTCCAACAGCCGGTAGGGGATGGCAACCCTGACTTCAAACGCCCGGTCGGCCGGGACCGTTAGGAGCTTGTGATGCTTCCACCGGCAAGCAAGACGGGGTGGGTCTTCCTCCATCCATTGCACGCCGCGGCGCCCGCGCCGGTGCTCCGGCAGGATGGGGGACAATCTCACGACCACTGCACGCCGGTGCTCCGGCAGGTCGTGGGATTGCGGGCCCACTGAGGGTTGTCCAGGCCGCTCGGAAATGATCCAAGGTCGGGGCCGGGCAACCCCGGAAGGAAGGACACACCGAGCCGCCCAGACGCTTTCGGGTTAGGGCCGGTGGTGTCCAGCCGCCGGACGTAAGTGCCGGCGGCGAGTAAGAAACCCGCTGGTTGGCGGTACCACTGGGGGAACATCCCGAGCCCTGTCCTCTTGAGGGCGGCGGGAGACCGAGATCGAGCTCGCTCAGCCGGATCTTGCACACTTCCCGGGCCAGCCCAAGCGTGGGCAAACCCCGATCAAAGTCCCCGCGACTCATCTTACAGCGTGTGGAGGTGCCCGGCGGTGACCGGAACAAGCACATCCGAGGAGTCGGATTCCGAGGAGGGGAGCTCCACGGACCCAGAGTCCCTGCGGGAGTATTCCCCAATTCGCTTCTAGGCGGTACGAGATGTAGGCGACACGGAGAGCGGACAATACCCCGTTTATGTCATTAAGTAGGATGACGGGATTAATAAAGTTCTTTTATTTTGCTCTCTCAGTTTTTGCATAGGTTTAGGCCCATATGGCAATTTTCCGTTTATTAGGTGATGGGTTAGTTAGAATAGGTAATAGGATTAAGTTTTCCTACATGGCGCGATAGAAGCGCATTGCGTACAAAACATTATTAAATGAACCGATTCTGTTTTTCTTTTTGTTTTGCAAGGTTCTTGCGTCGATAAAGTAATAATAAGTTCTTTTCTCAAATCGCACGCGAATCGGTGCAATCGGCGTGCGCATAAAGCAAGAACCACAACAACCTCCAGGAAATAGTATCGCAATGCTTACGAGCACACCCGAGACACGTGCCCGTAAAAGCGGGTACGACGTAGTGTCACGGAGCTAGGAGTGCGAGGCACTGACGTCCTTGCCTAGAATTAAGGTTAGAATTACATTGCGCGACACGAAATATACACGCTCATGCGATCGGCATAACCCCAAATTAGCGGTGCCGGAAGTTCAACGCACCGACATCATCTTCGGGGACAAGCGTCCCAGATAGGATCAGAGTAAGCCAGGGAACACGCCTAAGAGGTCTACGTCATCCTAGGATCAAGGGTCTAGGAGTTAGTGGCACAAGATCATCCCCTGGAATTATCCATCCTGACATACTCAGGGGAGTCCCAAGGACACGCCTATAAGGTCGGCGTCGTTAGAAAACCCAGGTGCCAGAAGTTGGCGGCACCGACGTCTTCTCCTGGAACAGGCCGTATAGAGAAGCTCAGGGCCACCCTGTGAACATACTCATAGGGTCAGCGCCGCGGAAAAGTGACGGTGCCAGGAATTGGCGACACCAACGTTATCTCCTGGAACAGACTATATGGAGGGGCTCAGGGCCATCCCAGAAACACGCCCGTAAGGTCGGCGTCGTCAGAAAGTAAAGTTAGCTGCACCAACATCGTCTCCTGAAACAAGCGGCAGAGGAGTACTCAGAGAGACCTGGTACACATGCCCAAAAGGTCGGCATCGAAGAAAATACACCGCGCCGAGAAATGGCGACACCAACATCTTCTCCTGGAAAAGTACATAAAATGAGTACAGGAGAGACCCAGTGTACACAACTAAGGGGTCGGCGTCGTCGGCAGACACATTGAAGTCGAACCGAGCAACTTCGCCAGGAAGCGACACTGGGAACACGTTAAAAAGGATCCCAAAGGACGTACGCAAAGGTTCACGTCAACGCCCGAGTAAGTTGGTCTTGTGCTATCCACCCGAAGAATCGGCATATAGTACGGAAATCCGTCAAAGAACGTCGAGAATATTCCGCGCGTAGAACATTCTAGAAGTAAGTCATTCGGCGAGTGCGTGAAAGTCATATCGGTAACACGTGATAGTGCCGCGCGTACGTGCCGAATACAATAGGTGAAAAGAGAAAGTTCGAAAAGTGGGAAGGTCTCGGCGTAGTGGGGAGGCAAAGCGAGCGACGTTTCTCGAGGCAGTCTTTCGGATATGGTAGGAGCCATGGTGGAAGTATAGAAGGTGAGACATTCCGGAGGATGCGCAGTCGTCTGAAAGTGGTGGGGAGTAGTCAACCAATCAGATTTTACCCATTCTGCAAATCCACCATGATCATATGATTGATATATATGTGTTTAATGCTCAGCTGTGCTCAGTGATATATAGTGTTATATAGTTTATTATTATTTCGGACATCATGCCGAAATGTTTTGTAAACAATTGCAAAAATCGGACGTCTCATGTCTTCAATAAAAAAGTAGTATTTTATACATTTCCCCAAGATCCGAATTTGCGATCAAAATGGTTGGAAGCTTGTCAAAAAAATAAGGAATACAAAAATAAAAATGGTAATTAAAATATATTATTATATCGCTATTATTATTATTAAATTATATAATTATTATTATTAAATTATATTATATAACCTCATAACCTAACGCTCATAACCTAAATTTCTTAATACAATAATTTTTATTAAAATTACTTCCAGAAAGAATATGCGAGGTACATTTTCAGTCAAACTGCTTCGAGGAACGAATGACCAAACCGCGTTCCGAAGGTACTGAATCACATGTAAAACGTCGCCTCAATAAAGGATCGATACCAACAGAATTTCTCAATTTACCAAATGATAGACACAAGCGATTGTATCCATTTGAGAAATCTTATGACAGTAATGGTGTAGAACCTTCACAGAAATCAGTTCGGTAAGAATGAAAAATTGATTTCAATTTACAATACAAAATATATTTTAATATAAGATTGAAAAATACAGTTCGATGTAGCATTGAAAAATATAGCTCGAAACCGGAGTTCGACTTTGTTTTAGAATCGAATTTTAATTAGAGATGGAAACTTGAATTAGACATTAGATTTTTATATAGAAGTTAAATCTAGATTTCAATGTAACATTCTTATAATTAGATTTTAATGTATAATTCAAAGTTCAAGTTTTCTGTAGAATTACAAAATATACTTTGATGTAAAGTTCGAAGCTTGAATGCGATGTACTTTTGAATCCAAGATTGACATTGAGTTGAAAACTTAATTGAGTTTGAAAGTTGATTTTGATGTAAAATTCTATTGACATATATTTTACATACCATAACAGTGCATTTTTTGTAACGTTTACAGTTCCGGAATACCAACTTATGCAGAACTTGTTGGTTGTACAAAGAATAGTATTGAAAAAGACGTTATCCCGGAATTTACTTCATACACGATATCGGATATCATCACTGATCCCTGTGCTGTAAATGCAAGTACAACGGAAGAGCATGCACCAATGGAAATTATCGACTTTGGACAAGAGTATGTATCATTTTGATTATTATGCTGCTTTTTAATGACAGATATCGCAGATATTTTTTTTAGTAAATCTGTTTTTAATTTTTTTTACTTAAAAACTACATCAACAGTAATTATCGTATAAATTTTATAATATTATCTTCACATTTGTGTAAGATATAAACATTAAAACATTAACAATTGTTCGAGAAGTCGAACTGTCTCTTCGCGCGCCTGACGAATGCGCGCCCGAACAACACGCGCTTTTCAGGTGCCGCGACCCGCCGCGGCGCGTCGCCGGCTCGCACACATTTACCCGCGTTTAAAGTTCGGTCGCGCGGCAATTTAAGGCGAGCCGCGCAAGGACCAGCATTCCGATTCCTACCGCTATACTCCACGATCTCGTGTTGAGGAAGCGTCGAGAGAGTCAAAATCATTTTGTAATATATATAGCGTCGAGTGAGATATTCTTTCCTCCGCTTAAATCGCAATCAAGCGTCGAGCGAGCCTTCCTCCGCTTATTGCAACCCCTTCACCGTGGAGACCGCCACTTCCGCCAGGCCGGACGCCCCTTCTGGGCCCGGCACTTTGGAAGCGGAGGCGCCAGGCGGCCCCACTCCAGCAACGACGAAGAAGAAGAGGTGTCGAACAAGGCCAAGGAGTAAAAGGAGGGGGAAGCCCCTCCTCGATCAGCCAGCGCCGCAGGAGCGGCGTGAGACAAGGCCCGAGCCCCGCAAGCTCCCAGAGAGAGGCCGACCAGTGTCGCAGGAGCGTCACACGAAGAGGCCAGTGCCCTCCACAGGCATCTCATTTCTCCCGTGGCGGCTCATTCCAATCGACCTTCCGGAAGTACGCCGCACCAGGCCAGCAGGATTGGTTCTCGCAAGGCGAGATAAAAGGATCTCTCGGCCGCCAGCCCTTCACATACCGGTGAAAAAAGCTAAGCCCCCGGTTTGCCAAGCCTTGCTCACGAGAGCCTTTCTGGCCCCTTTATCACCTGAAGATCCACTGGACCAGCCGACGGACAAACCTCCTATCATCCCGGGCTCTAAACTCGACCTGAACAACAACGCGGTCACCCCCAAGCCCATAGTAAATAAGGCCATCCGCCAACTCAAATTTTAAACTCGTGCATTAGCACTTACATTTTTTGATCAGGCGCCACAAGGCGCCGCCTTAGAGAATGCAAACACAATGTAAATAAGCTTGCAGAATATATTGTTATTTGTTAAAGAAATCTTGACTCACCGTCACTGCCCTGATCCCTATTGCGATCCCACCGTATCGAACAACAATATTATAATATTTGTTGATACAAAACGTCCCTTGTGTTTCAAATTTATTTTATATGACAATTGTAACAAATTTTTATTATATTATTTCATTTATTGTACAATACTTTTTAGAACTGTACCAGAAGCTGACCAGGAAAGGAAGCCAGAGAACATTAAACTTCTTTTGGCGTTGGTGAAGGAACTGAGAGAGGAAAATACGCAGCTTGCAAGCAACAATATGCAGCTTCAGGCAAACTTGAAAGAAAAATGCAACACAATTAAAGACATGGAACAAAATATCCATAAGTCTGGAGAAAAGATCGCGGCTGACATACTTCATACTGTATTTACACCAGGGCAAGTGAAGAAAATTGTATCCGCGAAAAGTCGCATAAAATGGACAATCGAAGATATTACCTCAGCTATTGCCCTTCGGTCTGTAAGTGCTACGGCTTACAATTATTTGCGCAAAGTTCAGAAAATTCCTTTACCTTGTGTCACAACTCTCCGAAACTGGGTTGCTAATTTTAAGGTAAAGCCTGGAATTCTGCACGAAGTACTAAAAATAATGGAAATAAAAGGAAAGAATTTAACAACTGCACAAAAACTTGCAGTATTAACTTTTGATGAAATTTATATTTCTAACAAAGTTGATTTAGAACGTCGAGAACAACAAAATGGACCACACAAGACGTGTCAAGTGGTAATGATTCGTGGTTTATTTTCGAAATGGAAACAGCCGATCTTTTACGAATATTCCAAACCCATGACCAAAGACGTTCTAATTGAAATAATTGAAGCACTCTATAAAATTGAGTATATAGTAGTGGCCACGACAAGTGACATGGGCCCTACAAATATGAGTTTATGGAAACAATTAAATATAGGAATTAATACAAATGCAACAACTTCAAGATATGAAAATAGAGAAAAGCAATGTTTTTTTTACATCCAGCAAACAATTCTTTAAAAGTTTTTGTGTTTGCAGACGTACCCCATCTCATTAAATTATTAAGAAACAATTTATTTGATTCGGGTTTCAACTTCGATGGTCAAACTCTTGATGCATCTCTTTTGGAAGAGTTGCTACAGTTGAATTGTCAAGATTTAAAAATTGCATTTAATTTGAGCAGAGCTCATCTTGATGCAAAGGGATTCCAACGGCAACGAGTGAAATTAGCGGCCCAAGTATTTTCACTTCGTAATGCAAAGGCTTTAGAATACTGTGGTAAAAAAGGATTTATGTCAAAGGAAAATTGGAAGGAAATGTCAAATATGCTGAAACTAATTAATGATTGGTTCGACATCCTTAATACTCAATCGAAATTCGGACAGCATAGTGGCTTACGTGCTTACGGAGTGGACCTGGACAAGCAAAATCAAATTCTTGAGAATATGAACGAATTTATTTTAAAAATGAGAGTAGTTAATAAAACATGCCTTATGCCATTTCAAAAAGGCATATTATTGACTAATAACTCATTAAAACAACTTTTAGTGTACATTAAAGACAAATACTCAGATGAAAATTTTCAACCACAGTACATAATAACCCGAAAACTGTGCCAGGATATTCTGGAAAACTTTTTTTCCTACCTACGAGCAATGGGAGGAGCAAATAGTCACCCATCTCCCGTAGAATTTCGAAACCGTTTGAAATGGTACATTCTTGGTAGACATTCCGAACACGCTATTTCTGTGAGAGGAAACACAGATATTGATAATGCCTCAGCCCCACTATTTGATTTACACGATGTCCATTCTGAGAGTCCCTGCGAATCACATATCTTCAATGAAACGGAAGATGAAGAGTTAGCGGAGGAAGCTGCACTTTTCTTAGGGAACAGCAATTTCCAAGCAAGCCAAGAAGAGACTGAAGGAGAAAACGAAGAAGGACTTGATAGTGGTGGTATTTCGATTAAATGCAAACTCTTTTTAGATTTTTGTAATTTCTGATAACTATGTCCCGTTCAAGACTTCAGGGGCAAGTGTGAAATAAACAATTTATTATTACTATTATTAATATTATTGTCAGTATGTGACAATTGTATCACGTCACAATTGTAAATGAGTAATCCTTGACACATATATACTGTTAAAATATGCAATGACAGCCGCTCACGAAGTTAGCACAGCGAGAGAACCAATCAGCACGTCGCGGAAAAGAGGCAACAATAAACTTCGAGATATGCGAGTAATCGACTTAACATGCCTTTTTTAGAAAGGAGAAGGAAGGATATAAAAAAATTAAATTGTACTATTTCATAATATGAATTCATATCCTGGTTTATAAAATATTTAATTATACATAAATAATAATAACTATATAGAGTACAATTAGTATTTAAGAGCAATAATAAGTATATAATACATACTGACAGTAATTACATAAGTAGGTAATACGAAAATTTTATTAAATATATATGTATTACAAATTGCAACTTGTATACATATGTATGTATTACAAATAGCGATATATATATATATATATATATATATATATATATATATATATATATATAATATATATATATATATATATATATATATATATATATATATATATATATATATATATATATATATATATATGTTACAGTCAAAGTCCGAAACGCAGGCATTCCTAGGATTGACTAGTCAATCCTGAGGAACGACCAAGCGCCTTAGTCAAAGCCCGAAATAAGTTTTGCGTTTCGGCTTTTGACCAGTCAATCCTAGGAATAACTAATTCGGCTAGTCAAAGTTAGAAACTAAAGAAAAATCACTTCGGACTTTGACTAGTCAATCCTAGGTGTGGCTTAATTCGAACTGTGTGACTGTGAACTGTGAATTCGAACTGTGTAAACTTAACAAATAAAATCAAGATTTTTTTTACTAAATTAAGTTCTTATTGTTAACATAATGTAGCTTTTTATTTACTTTTTTACTCTTGTACATAGTTTTTTCTCCTTAAGTTTAAAAATGTAGCTTTGGTAAAATATTGGTTTAAAGCGCTTTAAACAGTTAAATACTTTTAAAGCGCGTCATCTAATCTATGTAGATTAGTGACGCGCTTTAAACAGTTAAATACTTTTAAAACGCGTCATCTAACCTATGTATTGTAATATTCTCATTTTATAAATTATAAGTTACATTATGTTAACCTAATGTAGCTTTTTATTTTACTTTACTCTTGTACACATTTCCTCTTTAAGTTTAAAAATGTAGCTTTGGTAAAATATTTTGTAAATATAACATCTTAGAAAGTACTTATATTTAGTGTTGGTTAGGTAGGGAACGGGTTAGGTTGGTTAAGTACACACAGAACATAAAAGAATTTTAATGTAATATAAAATACTGTAATTAATAATATAAAATAGACATATCTTTGGTAAAAATTTAGCCTCTCAGAACATAAAAATATACTCTCTTTAAAAGCACAAATATAAAAATATCTTAATTATTTTTTAAATTAATTGATAAAAAAAATATTTTTAAAATTAGAGACAATATAAAAAAAACTTTTTTAAAAGTACAGAACATAAAAGAATTTGAAATACATAGTATAAAAAAGAATTAAGAAGAAATAATTATTGAAATATCATAAATCGACAATAAGTTAAGAATCAAGAATAAGTGAATCACTTATTCTGGCAATCAGTTGATTTATGACATTTAGAATTGCACAATACGTTTGACCTTTTGCATTTGCACAATTTAGAATTACACTTTTTATTACAATTACATTTTATAAAGCCTTGGCCTCCAAACTTTGAATCTTTGGTACTAACTTCTCTCAAGGATAATTCTATATTGGGTATGTCATTGACATTAATCAAATTTTCCTTACATTCTTGTATCTGATTCCTTGAGAAAAGTGTATTTATAGTTCCTTGTTTGGTGCCTACCTTATACAATCCGTCACCGGTTTTTTCTGTTATTATGCCAAGTACATTTCGAGCGTCACCTTTTGCTCTATCCACGCATGGAATAGGCACAGTAACAGTTTTTCCCACCTCAATAGGTGGACATTTTTTATCGGATAATTGTTTCATAGTATTTGCTTGAGCTTGAAGTCCATCAATAGCCTTTTCTTTATTTATAGTTATTAATTCTTTTTGCGCGCAGCGGATACATACCACTGTACTTCCAAAGCCTTCTTCTGTACTTATAGTACTATCAGCGCATATAGTGTGTACAATTTGCCCACATTTACAGCAGGTATGTGCTCCAGAACTCTCTTTTTTGCAAATACAACATATTTTTATATCCGTGGGGACGTTTTGTCGAATATTTATTTCTTCTACGGGATTTGTAATTAAATTGGAATTGTCTTGTTTTGGAACAACAGATGTATTTTCGTTCTCTTCTGATGATATATAAGTGCTTTCTAATTCTTCCTCAGTTCGGAGAATCTTTTTTATAGAATCTGGTAGAGTCTGTATTCCTACGTGAGCTTTTCTTCCTGTAACAAAAAAATCGGTCAACTTCTTCACTTATCTATCGGTAGTATTTGTATACAGAAACTTACGTATTAAAGTTATGCTTACCAAACATGACTTCGAATGGAGTTTGTCGTATTCCAGTGTGATAAGCGCAATTTTTCTGCAGTTGACAGAACTTAAGCCCCTCACTCCAACGATTGGTCTTGTTATCCTCCAGCCACGCAAACAAAATTTTCTGTACGTCTTGGTTTGCCCGCTCTACGCTACCCTGACTTTGGGAATGCCGCGGTTTACCGTGTACTATAGATAACTCAGGCCACATGGTTTTCAATTCTTCAATAATGCGGTTGGCGAACTCTCTGCCATTGTCCGATTGAAGCACTGAAGGGGCACCCAAAATACAAAAAATATCTAAGAGAATGTGAGCTACTTCTTCTGCGGTCTTTGTTTTCAGAGGACGTAAAATCACGAATTTTGTCAGGTGATCTTGATAGTTTAAGATATACTTGAAATCACGATCGGGACACGTCTGCATGTCAATGAGATCAACTTGTGCGCGTGCATGAATCTCTGTAAATACTAATGGTTTTACCACCAGTCCCTTCTTAGGATGACTCTTTTTCTTTTGGCACGGTATGCATAAATCTAAATACAAGTTAATGCATTCTATCGTGACATTTGCATATTTATTTCTTAGTGCTTTTACTGTACGATCTCTACCTCCATGACCACACTCACGATGAACACTGTCAATTACATCAAACAACTCGTCATCTGTGACATAGTAATATACATTATTCTTATCAGAGAGCGGCGTAATCAACTTTTTCATATTCCCAACACGCAAGACGTCATAACGCTTCAGTCGCCGATATTGTAACGATGTCTTTTTTTTTGCCATCTTTGCAGATTCTACCTCACTGATCAACTCTTCATACTTTTGTCTGGTTTCAATATGAAATGAACACGCCGTTTTCTTTAAACTCACAACTCTTTCCATAAATGTAGTTTTCATATGGTTCATGTCCACCTCATCGGTTATATTACATTCGTTTTCACTCATTTTGGTAACTTGCTCACGGACAGCTGACAGATCAGATTAGGTTAGGTCAGATGCATGCGCAAGGCGCATATCAGACTTATTGTTAGATGGCCTCGTAGTCACACCTAGGATTGACTAGTCAAAGTCCGAAGTGATTTTTATTTAGTTTCTAACTTTGACTAGCCGTATTAGTTATTCCTAGGATTGACTAGTCAAAAGCCGAAACGCAAAACTTATTTCGGGCTTTGACTAAGACGCTTGGTCGTTCCTCAGGATTGACTAGTCAATCCTAGGAATGCCTGCGTTTCGGGCTTTGACTGTAACATATATATATATATATATATATATATATATATATATATATATATATATATATATATATATATATATATATATATATATATATATATATATAAGTGTAGCGACTATGGACACAGTAAAAGTAACAAACAATTGACAGAAAATGCGGCTACAAAGAATCGACAGTCCTTTTTTCACGATTGTCATTTTGCAATCTTTGCAGGCAGCATCTCCTATCGATTGTTTGTTACTTTTACTGTGTCCATAGTCGCTACACTTTTCGATATGGCAGAGAAAAAAAAATATAATACTGCAAGATTTTATCAGCCGAAATTGGAATATGAGGGATATCATTTCCATTATCACTGCTCTTACAAAGATACGATGTAAGTAGATATAAGAAATATAGTAAAATCGAGTAAAAAACAATACCAGATAGGAAAGAATAGATACTTTAATAATATTTTGATTGGAAATAGTATTATTTATACTTATTTATATTATTTATATTTATTATATATATATATATATATATATATATATATATATATATATATATATATATATCTATTGTCACGTCTTTTTCACTTTCGGAGCGGTCCGGGCCGTGTGACGGATCAAAAGGGGAAGGAGAGAAAGATGATAGACCTCTCCGGCAGTTCTCTCGCACCCCCGACACTCCACTAACCGAATTTTATTGTTGGGCGCCAGACGCGTAAATTTGCGTCCGCGAAATCGCGAGAAACTAAAGAGAGAGACGCAAGGCGAAATAAGTCGTTGTGCGAGGAATCGGCTAGCTCGACTTAATAGCAGGGCGCTTTCTCAGAAAAGATTTCTAATAACGAGACAAAAAATATTCTTGACATGTTTAATCTCATCACAACCTGAAGTAGTATAAAAATAAAACAATATTGAGATTAAATCAATAATTTCTATTTTCTTCTTTCGAATAAAATAAGATTGACTTAATATCTTAAGACAAGAATAACATATATAAATTTAAGCTTATATATTCTTGCGTTTAGACTAATCTTCACGCGACGTTATAACTTATAACGTCCATATAGGACTGAGGTAAAAGAATTTTCTAGTTTTCATTATATATTACCTGAAGATATATGTTTCGCAAAATGGAATATTGTTAAATGGATTAAAATTAATGACTCTCATTATGAGAATGGCATGTTGGTTGTTGTAGATTGGGAAAGAAGTAAAAATCCTCAATTTGGTTATATTTATACAATATCTGTATCCAGAGATAATATTGTATATTTTTTACTTAAAAAACTTACTACAGTAAATTTTAATACTCATTTCTATGCTTATAAAATTGATTTCACTGATCAATGGCATTACTTAAAATTTCAAGATTTGGCTATCCATACAGCAACCAACATCAGAATTATTGCTAATGATCAACGATTGGTTCCGTTCCGTTTTATTATCCATTGATTTCTCTATGAAAGATAAATCAATGGAGAATAAAACGGCTTTCTATTAAATACGTTTTATATGATCATAAATGTAAAATCATAAATTATAAAAATAATCGAAAATCATACGTTTTGTATAAAAACGTAATAATAAAACGTTACAAAATAATAGCTGTTTTTGTTCATACCTTTATTTTATTCTATCATAAAAAGGATCTTGAAAAAATAATATAATAGATTCCTAACAATCGACAAATTCTCTTTTTGCAAGAATAGAATAAGATTTTTTTTCAGATTTGTCTATTATTGAATCAAGAATATTATAGTCACAAAGTTCTATCTGCATCTTTCTGAGAAAGTTAAAGGGATAGTACCAAGAATATTTTATTCTAAACTTAAGAAATTTTCTATTTAAGATTAAAATATTGTTCAATTCATTACTAATATTGTTCATTTCAATACTAAATATGATTGGCCCTATTTCGATCCTATTTTATGATAGATTTAAGAGTAATAGCATTGTATCTAGAAATCTTTTCTGAGGGTGGCGGGGTTGATTAAGGGCAGCGCGATGTTCGGCCGAGTGACACGCAAATCATTAAGGGGTCATGCCTAGTTAGAAAAGTCGAAAAAATCGATTTTTAGGTTTTTGCATATTCTAAAAGTACGCCATTTTAAGAATGTTTTCTGAAAATTTCATATCAATCAAACGAAAATTGACAAAGTTATGCGAATTTGAACGTACCGCTCCGAGAGCAGATAGCGCGCGGCGGCAAGCAGCGCGCAGCAGCTGCGCGCTCAAGGTCGGCCCTACTTCAATGTTGCTGTATTTTGCTTTAATTTTCGCGTGTTTGCTTCATTTTTCACGATGAATTCGAATGAAAAAGTCACACGAATCAAAAGAGCACTGCTAGGAGCGCGCAAATCAAGGTCAAAGAAGCGAAAACAATCTTTCAACCCTAAGACAGCGGAGATAAACGAAGTAAGTTTTAGTGCACCTAGAAAAAAAATCGAGTTGCAGAAAAAGATCGTGGTGCCGCAAGATAATTCTATAGAATATAGAATTATCAATTTTGTTTTTGTATTTTCGGCTATCGCAATGCTTGTGAAGTGCAAAAAATGCAATAGTGATATAAAGTTTTAGACAGCCAGTACTCGGGGACTAGGATTTAAAATTGTTGTTTTATGTGATCAGTGCCGGCCACAGGAAATTCCTTCGTGCAATTTTATAAATCACTCTTACGAAATTAATAGACGTTTTATATTTACGATGAGAGTTCTTGGTTTAGGACTAAAAGGTGCTCAAAAGTTTTGTGGACTCATGGACATGCCGAAATTTTTCTATCACACGACCTATGAAATCATTTTAAAGCACATTCACTCGTGCGTTAAAACTGTTCGTGATGTGCTTTTTGAAAAAGCTGCTAAAGAAGAAATGGAGCAAACCGTTGGACAGGATAATACAAAACTAACTGTTTCAGGGGACGGAACGTGGAAAAAGCGAGGTTTTACATCTCTGTTTGGTGTCACTTCTATAATTGGTTATTATAGCGGTAAAGTGCTCGATGTCATGGTAAAAAGTGCTTATTGTAAAATGTGCGAAGTTTGGAATAAAAAACAAAATACTTCTGAATATGAAGAATGGCTCGAAAATCATGAAGCCAAATGCACGGCGAATCACGAGGGATCATCCGGTAAAATGGAGGTCGAGGCGATTGTTGAAATGTTCAAGCGTTCCGAAACTCTGCACGGTGTCAAGTACGAGAACTACATCGGAGACGGTGATTCAAAAACGTACTCCGGTATTTTAAATGCCGCGCCTTATGAAGACATTACTGTAAATAAAAAAGAATGCATCGGTCACGTCGAAAAGAGAATGGGCACGCGATTACGTGAGTGTAAAAAGAAAAATAAAGGGCTCGGCGGCAAAGGCAAACTAACCGGTAAAATGATCGATAAGTTAACAGTTTATTATGGTCTAGCTATACGTAGAAATTATGACTCAACAGAGAATATGAAAACAGCTATTTGGGCTACATATGATCACTACAGTTCAACAAACGAAAATCCGAAACATGACCTCTGCCCGGCGGGAGCGAAATCGTGGTGCGAATGGCAGCGCGCGTACGCAGAGTTACCAAGCAATCAGAAGCGAAAAATAAAAAGTTTTATACACACCTACGACGCTTTGCCGACTAATGTTTTGACGGCCATCAAGCCAATTTACAAGGACTTGAGTAAACAAGATTTATTAGATCGATGTGTTGGTGGATTCACGCAAAATAACAACGAAAGTTATAATCAACTGATTTGGAAAATCAGTCCAAAAATTCTTCCAAGCGGTTTAATACCAATTGAAATAGCTGCATATGTGTCAGCTTGTGTTTTTAACGAAGGCTCAAAAGCTATGTTACAAATAATGCAAGCGATTGGAATTTCTACTGGCCCAAATGCCCATGCATTCGTGGCGGACGAAGACCAAGAACGCGTCGCCACTGCCGAGCGCCGCGCGCAAGAAAATACACGAGAGGCCAGAAAGCGTCGTAGACAGGAGAAAATTGATGCTTTGGAGGTGGCTTCAGAAGGCAGCAGAAGGCTTACTCTATGGGCCTGGAATCGATGATTCTGTGTAAGTTAAAAAAATTAAATTATACTCTACTGATAACTAGACCGCAAACTTTAAACGCGTTTTTCTCGAAATTACATTTTTCGAAAAAGTCCTGTGCGGTGACCACGATATCTCGAGAACCGTTAAAGCAATCGACCTAAAACTTTTTCGTACTTATTCTGTGTATCAAGGGCTTGTTCGTGAACGAAGGGTTTTTTTTAATGAAAACTTTTTTTTTATTGAAGAAAAATGAAAAATTAAGAGCCCGAAAAATTGCATGTTTCCTTAAAACGGCCGCCATTTTGTCAAAAATTATTTTTTCAAAAAATCCTTCGTTCACGAACAAGATATATTCATATACTAACAGAATCTTTTTGGTTTTTTGATTTCAGATGATCCAGATCCGAGCAGCAGTGGTCACCGCAAAACCAGTTTTTTAAAAAGGCCTTCAGGAGGATGGCCGTATCTTTTTTAATTATTAATATTTTTTATTAAAAAAATTATGTTACATTTATAAAAATATATTCTCTCACATAGACCAACCCAATTTTAAACAAGTCTTATAGTTTATGCAAAAAAAATTCTCAAAAATCACCTATTTTTTGGCTTCCTGACTAGGCATGACCCCTTAACTCAGTCAGCTAACAAATGAAAAGGAACATTTATTGTGGAATAACTTTCGGAAAATAATGTCGCCATTTCGGCTTCCATTAATCAGAAAAAGCAAATAGATAGCTGATAACACGGGCGTCAAGTTTTGAACAATAAGAATGGCAGTAACGTGGACGCCAGAAATAAACGGAGAATTATGTTAATTTAGTAAACGCGCGGAAGGCGCCGTTGATGAGCAAGATAATACTGGTAGAAAACTAAACTCACAAATACTTTGAATTCATAGCAGTCACGCAGATAATAATAGCAGAGTATTAAACTAACAAATAATATAAAATATCTACAGAAGTTACGACCGAATGTGACATAACTGGAGTAAACGCGAAATAATCATGCGTCACGCACGGAGCGCGTGAACTCAAGGTCCCAAGCGGCGCAAGGATTCTGTCGCCAAATTGCCTTGATCTAACGCAGATAGGGAACGTAACACAAGTGACATCCCAACGTAATAATGGTCGAACGCAACGTGTAATATCACCAAGGGTATCCTGAATAAGGCGAAGAATAAGGCACTGAGGCGCTTGGCATAACACGAAATACTAAAACTAACGCGGGGAAAGGTACGGAATTACCGCGAGTAATAACGGGACGCAATATTAGGTCAACGCAAGTAATATCCTAATGCAAATAATATCCTAACGCAAATAATATCCTAACAAGAATAATTATCAGTCGGTGTGAATAACGCGAATGACACCCCGAGTCGAGAAATTAATCGGCACTATCAATATTCTAACGCGAATAATATGTCGGCACAAACGACATTCCGACGCAAATATGATTCTAACGCAAAGGCTTGCACGCAGGTAATATCGGATCGCAATCACACCAACGCGAATAATATCTCGGCGCAACCAATATCGCGTGAAGAATCTAGGTGTCCTAACGCGAATCACACCTGACGCAATTAAACCAACGTATTTACAATATGTATTTATTTTACAGGACATGTTCTACATGTCCACCATTGTTCTCCAAACACAATGCGACTCTCCGCATAAAATTTTGTCGCACTCTACTTAGTGTGACGGGTGTAATATCGCGACTTGCTACCCGTATTCTTTCTATTAACTCGTTGCAATTTATGGGCAGTGTCTTATATACCTGATCGCGTATAAAACCCCATGCAAAAAAGTCCAGAGGCGTGAGATCAGGTGATCGCGGTGGCCACTTGTGCAGATCACTGTGAATGCCTATCCACCTGTTCGTAAATCGACGATTCAAAATCGTACGGGCAAGAACGGAAGTATGGGCTGGATGGCCGTCTTGTTGGAAGATGATGTTTGGGCGGATGTGTAACGGAACATCTTCTAACAAACCGGGCAGTGTTTCCTCCAGAAACTCGGAATATACTTCTACCGTGACATTGACATTTTCAGGGAAAAAGTACGGTCCGATAATCGTATTGTCCACAATCCCCATCCAAACGTTTACGTGAAATCTTCCCTGGACGTGCGTTTCTTTTATACAGTAGGGGTTCTCTACCGCGTAATGGTGTTCATTATGGCGATTAATCATGCCATCACTGCGGAAAGTGCTCTCGTTTGTCCATAATATACTCCGCAGAAAGTAGTCATCCTCAACATCATCAATATCGTCAATCTGTATAATATAAAGGTACAATAATGTATCTGTGTATTTTTTTCATGTTTTTTATGTCTTTTTTGCAATTTGTTAAAAATTATTATTAATTTTCTGTTTATTACTTAGGTTGACATTTTATCGCCCAGACTTTAGAAGAAACGGTGATATGATTAGCCACGATATAAAAAACGCGTCAATGAGAAATATTCGATAAACGAAAGGTATTTGCCACGATTTCGTATGAAAGTTTAAAATATAGCTAATACATTATTAAACTATATAATTTACCTGTTCTGAGACCCAATCACAAAATCTTTCTCGACGGAGCAAATCTTGGGGAAACAACATTTGAGTTGTGTGTCTCTTGTAAGGATGCATTCTTAAACCTTTCTTAATAATCCTATGCGCCTTGTTATGGTCCATACCGAGATCATATCCGATACCTCTCGTGCTGGTGTGCGGATTTTCTGTAACTGCTTCTCTCACTTGATTGATAATTTTTTCCGGGCGATGATGATGATTTAGCGCGCGTGTTGACGCGTGTAACGTGCCATGCTGGACAAGGCGAGTTAATAAGGTATAGAAATACCCCTGTGCCGGGTGCCGCTTTTCAGGAAAGCGCTCAGCGTATAAAATTGCGGCCTACCTTCCATTTTTACGACATTCGCCGTAAATTAACAACATATTAGCCAACTCTTCGTTAGTATAACGAGGATGCTCCATCGTTCACCATTTGACGTTTTTAAAACAGACGAGTGCATTTTCCGTAGACGGACAAAAAACTATCTGCTCCGACGTTCTTTTCCTTGTGTGCAATTGAAAACGTTGCAGGATTGAAAACGCGGTAAACGATGGAACGTCTTCGTTATACTAACGAAGAGTTAGAAGAGTTATGTTATTAATTTACGGCGAATGTCATAAAAATGGAAGGCAGGCCGCAATTTTGTACGCTGAGCGCTTTCCTGAAAAGCGGCACCCGGGTATTTCCATACCTTATTAACTCACCTTGTTCAGCATGGCACGTTACACGCGTCAACACGCGCACGAAATCATCATCATCGCCCGGAAGAAATTATCAATCAAGTGAGAGAAGCAGTTACAGAAAATCCGCACACCAGCACGAGAAGTATCGAATATGATCTCGGTATGGACCACAACAAGGCGCATAGAAATATTAAGAAAGATTTAAGAATGCATCCTTACAAGAGACACACAACTCAAATGTTGCTCCCCCAAGATTTGCTCCGTCGAGAAAGATTTTGTGATTGAGTATCAGAACAGGTAAATTATATATTGTTTCCTCATAGAGGAAGCATTGTTTTCGTAAATTTGTATATGAACTTTTGATTGTGTATAAAGTTGGTTCTAATCAACCAAATTTAAAAGAATTATATATAAAATAGGGATAGAAGAAACAAAAAAAAGATTGTTTTTTGAGTTTTTTTTTCAATTTTTTCTATCCCTATTCCATATATAATTCTTTAAGATTTGGTTGATTAGTTTTTTAGTTATATAAAAAACACAGTGTAGTGTTAAATGTTAATCCCCTTTTGTGCGCGAGCGGAGGTAGGATCGGAGTAGAGGCGCGTGAGAAGGGCTTATTGTTTAAGTCTAGTTTTGATATTTACACTGTCTTTTATTATTTACAATTATTTACAACGTTCACGAGTCTCGAGTTTATTCCCCAAAGAACTACTAAGATTCCGCGAACCACGGTTGCCCCGTCCCGAATTATCCTTCGCGGAAGCCGACGTTGATTCCGCGAGCCACGGATCTCCCCGTCGTCGAAGGTTTTACGCGAGCGCAAGATCTTCTAGTATCGTACGAAATAATTGTGGGTAACTGCGAACGTATTAGAAGCGAGTGCAAGCTGGCGCTCGGAGGGCCGGGCTCTTTATACCAGCGCGTTACACATCCCCGGTAACGAGCCGAAATTTTAGATGAGCCAATCGGCCGCCGACCCACCGACTTTTCGTTCGATTTGAACTCAGCGGATTTCGGAGTCGGCGACCGATCAGCTGTTTACACCGTGTTCTTCCGCTCCGTCCCGCATGTTTACGTCGCGTATCCAAGGCAAAGGGACCGAGCTAGCACACGCAGAACAAAGGGAGACCGTTTCTCGGCCTCTCGAAGATTCCGAGAATAATGTCGGTTATTCCCGAAATAATTCTAAGTTTAACTTAGAATTATTTCTCCGCGACTATTCACGCGGTTGATCGCGACGGCTCGCTCTCGAACATTCCGCCCGCCTCGTATGGTGAAGCCTACGATTTACGTCGGCGATGACACCTAGTCACGCGGCGCGAGCGTGCGTGTTCCGCGAAGCCTCCCGTCTCGAATCGCGCTAAAACTTACATTACGACACAACGGTGTCCGCAAACCTTTAAGAACTTGATACATGGAAGATTATATACATGAATTTTTTACAGACTTCCCGAGATTGTACGCGGACTTAACCCTTAAACACATACTGTCCAGTCAGTACCATCAATACATAACGTGGGTATGCCATACCCGACTCGCGTATTTCAACTGTAAATTCGACATTTAAGACAAAACCTCAAAGTTTTTTTACACGCTTGTACCGGACCGCTACCGTCATCCGTTTCGAAATGGCACGTGATTAAAAAACCCGACCGGGTATGGCATACCCAGCATATGTGTTTAAGAGTTAACAATACCATGATACACATAATTAACAAGGCTATACTATGATACGCGGGTTTGACAGCCGAAAATTTTCAATCGGTCTCACTCGCCGGAGCGACGCTGTCCGGGAGAAGGACGATTTTGCTCACGGGCCGCGTGAACTTAGAGGAGGTCGTTCGGACTTCGACAACCCGCACGTGCCCGTCGTCTCCGGGATGGAGTGCCTCGATCCGAGCGAGGGGCCATTTGCTTGGGGGTGTCGTCTCATTCCTGAGGAGGCACAGGCAACCGACGCGAGCCTCGTTATCGGCCTTATTCCATTTCGGCCGATGGGCTACAGAGTTTAGATATTCCCGGGACCACCGATGCCAGAATTGTTCTCGCATTTTCTGGAGCATCTGCCACCGAGAGAGGCGGGCCATCGGTTCCTCAGCGAGCAACGGCTCAGGCACTGCGTTCAGGGCCGCGCCTATCAAGAAGTGGCCCGGGGTGAGCGCGCTCAGGTCCTCCGGGTCGTCTGACATGGCCTGAAGCGGGCGAGAGTTTAGGCACGCCTCGATTTGCGCCAGTAGGGTGGCCATCTCCTCGTAGGTTAACGTCGCGTCGCCGAGGACACGCCTGAGATGGTGTTTCATCGCCTTGACCGCGGCCTCCCAGATCCCGCCGAAGTTGGGAGCCGCCGGCGGATTGAAATGCCACCCGATGCGCTCCTCGGCGGCGGCCGCGACGATGCGTCGTCCTTCCTGGCCGCTCGCGGCGAAGAGAGCTCGCAGCTGAGAGTCGGCCCCGACGAAATTAGTCCCGCAATCGCTGTACAGGGCCTGACAGAGTCCGCGTCGAGAGATAAAGCGGCGCAGAGCGGCGAGGAAGGCATCAGCGGAATAGTCCGAGGCCACGTCCAAGTGTACGGCTCTGGAACTCAAACAAATAAAAACGACAAGAAATGCCTTCGAGGCTCGGTGACCTCGCCCCTTGTGCGTTCTCAGCCAGAAGGGCCCGGCGTAGTCAACGCCGGTATTAAGGAACGGACGCGCCGGCGTGACGCGAGCCGGCGGAAGATTGCCCATAAGGGGCTGAGGCGATGCCGTCCGCCATCGCAAGCATGTCACACAGCGATGTATGCACTGTTTTACCAGCACGCGGCCGCGGAGAATCCAATATTCCTGCCGAAGTGCCCCGAGTGTTAGCTGCACTCCGCCATGCAAGGTACGCCGGTGCTACGCTTCGATGATGAGCCTCGTCAGGTGGGAAGCGTCGGGCAAGATAATCGGGTGTTTCTCGTCTGGGGCTAGGAGAGCGTGCTTCAGCCGGCCCCCGACTCTGAGAACACCGCGCTCATCCAAGAATGGCGTGAGCTTGTAGAGTGGGCTGCGCGCCGGCAGCGGTCCTCCACTCCTGACAGCCACCAGCTCCCGCCGGTAACTCGCCTCCTGCGCCACCCGGATCCAGCCGATACGAGCGTCGTCAAGCTCGGCCACCTGAAGCACCCGTGGGACCGCTGCGTCCGCCTCGGCCGAGGCGCCAGTCCTCTTTCTTTCCGCCCGCCGTAGCCATCGGCGGCACCAGGCGGTGAGCCGCAGCAACCGTTTTAGCGACGAGCAGTCGGTTAGCATTGTAGGCTCGTCGGCCATCGTCACAGCAGCCACCGCGACGTTTGTTCGGGCGCGCCTTTCCGGAAGGTCCTCCCCGAGTTCTCCGTCCCCGAAGGCAGTCCAAGGCCCTGACTCCGTCCGAAGCCACGCCGGGCCCTGCCACCAGAGTGCGTGATCCTCCAGGCCGGAGAGAGCCCTCTCGAGGCACAGTCCGCGGGGTTGTCTCGCCTCGGGATGTGATGCCAGACTGCGTCCAGCAAGGAAGTCTGGATTTCACTTACGCGATTGGCTACAAATGTCTTCCAGGCGGCCGGATGACCCCGAATCCACGCTAGCACCACTTCCGCGTCCAACCAGAGATGATGCGGAACTCCTTGCAGCCCAAGGACACGCCGGACATAGACCACCAGTCGGACCAGGAGCGTGGCGGCGCTCAACTCCAGACGAGGCAGGGTGATCTGTTTTAGCGGGGCCACTCTCGTCTTAGCGGTAATCAAAACTACCCGGATCCGCCCGTTGCAATCCTCCGTCAGAAGATAGACGACGGCGGCGTAAGCCCTCTCGTAGCCCTCTCGTAAGCCCTCTCGTAAGCCCTCTCGTAAGAAGATAGAGGCGTCGGCGAACCCGTGAATTTCCTGACGGCGATTGGAGGGTCCGCTTGCCAACCATCGCGGGACACGAATGGACTCTAGAAGCGGCAGCTCGTTTTGCAGTTCCTGCCACCGCCGTGCTTCATCCTCGGGAAGTGGGGCGTCCCATTCTACTCCCAACAGCCAGGTCGACTGTATAAGGATCTTCGCCCGTACTGTGACGGGGGAGAGCCATCCGAGGGGGTCGAACAGCCTGGCTGTCAGCGACAGGACCGTTTGCTTGGTAAAAGTCTCTATTTTCTTGAACTGAGTTGAGTAGGCGAAGTGATCGTCATGAGGGAGCCATCGAATACCCAGAGTAAGGTGGCTCTCTCCCGGCCGCCACCCTCGGGGCTCCTGTTGAAGGCGATCCTCGACAGGTACTTCCTCGAGTAGCGAGGCTTCGTTCGCCGACCACTTTTTTAACGGGAAGCAGCCCGCCCGGCAGATTTGCACGAGCTCCCGTTGTTTCGCCCGGGCCGCCGAGATCGTATCAGCGCCCGACAGGACGTCGTCCATATAGGTCTCCTCACGAAGAACCTCAGCTCCCAGCGGCAGGGCTTCACCTTCATCCTGCGTCAGCTGCTCGAGCGTGCGGATGGCCTGGTGAGGAGAGCTCGCTAAACCGTACGTAACGGTGGTCATCTGTTGCTCTTGAATGGGTTCCGTCGGGCTCTCGCGCCACAGGATTTGTTGCAGATCTCGGTCTTCAGGATCGACCTCGATTTGGCGATACATCTTTTCCATGTCCGCAGCCATGACGTACCGATGCCGACGCCATCTCAATAAAATATCGGCCAAGGCGGGCAGCAGATTTTGTCCCGTCAACAAATGCCCATTGAGGTAAGCTCCCGTAGGCAACGTCGTCGATCCATTGAAGACTACGCGTAGCTTCGTGGTCGAGCTGGTCTCCCGCATCACGCCGTGATGCGGCAAGTAGCATATTGGCTTCGCCGTCGGGTCAGCCATGGGCGGAACCGGCGTTATATGCCCTAGCGCGGCATATTGGCACATAAATTCGCGATACAATGCATGGAAGGAGGCATCCCGCGCGAATCTCGCTTCCATACGCCGGAGCAGACGCTCGGCAACGCGGCGCGTCCCGGAGAGATCCGGCAGCGGCGCGACGACCGGAAGGCGCACGACATAGCGTCCGTCGGGCTTTCGCGAATGCGTCTGCACGTAATGCGCTTCGCACTTTTGCTCTTTCTTAGAGAGGGCGAGAGGCGTCGAAGGAAGCTCCTCCTGCTCCCAGAACTGCCGCACTAAGCGTAAAAGGTCGTCCGTGATTCGGCACTGAAAGGTCTGAGCGCGACTCCCGAGAGACATTTCACCGATTGGTCCCGAGAGAATCCAGCCGAGCACGGTTTCTTGCGCCACGGGCTCGCGACGGTCTCCCTTGCGTACCCCCTGACCGAGGATCTCCGCATACACGTCTGCGCCGAGTAATAAGTCCACCGGATCCGCGGAGCTATAGTCGGGATCCGCGAGCTCCAGACCCCGAAGATGCGACCACTCTTTCGCGCCGACCTCGAATCCACCCGTATGGGCGGTGAGGCGCGGAAGCACGAGCGCGGAGACCGAAATCGATAGCTCCCCGTTTCGCGGGGAAATCGAGAGAGCGACGCGACTTCGAGCGACGGTCGTCTTCTTACCGCCGATTCCGAAGACGGACACGGACACCGGTGATCGTGGCACTCTGAGTCTTTGAGCAAGGCGTTCCGATATTAGCGACGACTCGGAACCCTGGTCGATTAACGCGCGCGCGATAGAACACTCCGAGTCGATCGGCCACACGAACCCGCGCGGTGGCCAGGAGCACGGCCATCGGTTTCTCGATTGCCGACGATCGCGCAACGTGCGACGTCGTCGCGGTTTCAGCCTCGCGGCACGCGTCGTGAATTGACGTGTGATGGTTCGCCCCGAACGCCGAGCAAGTCTTCTTCGACGCACAGTCACTAACCTTGTGCAGCCCTAAACAATTGAGGCAGAGGTTTTTCTCCTCGATCAGCTTCCTCCGTTCCGCTAGCCGTCTTCGCCTTGTAGCCGTCGCACAGCATCATGATGTGGTCCTTCTGACAAAGGAAGCAGCGGCCACGCGAGTTCTCCGCCTTGCCGTCCTGCTTTCGAGCGAGGTGACTGCGCGTCGATTTTGCCGTTCCATTTGTCGGCTTACTGGCCACCGCGTCGCCCTTTACCGGGAGCAGCGATTCCAAGGTGTGCAATCGCCGATCGAGGAACCGCTCGAGCTCTGCGTAGGACGGCGGCTCGGTGGAGTCACTAATCGAGGACTCCCACTCGCGACGCGAACGCGGATCAAGCAATTCAACCGAGAGGTGCACGAATAAGTCCTCGCTCCGTTCAATGGGCCGCGCGATGCCGGCCAAAGAGCTGACCGTCGCCTTCACGCCGTGAAATATTTTACGGAGCTCGACCGCCGATTCGCTTTTCATTTTCTGGAGCGAAATAAAGTTCCCGAGATACACGCGTGTTAAAAGGCGTTTATTCTCGTAATACTCGCTTAATATTTTCCACGCGCGCTCGTAATTCTCAGCGGTGGTCGTAAGATTACGAATAAGTAAGTCGGCCTCACCTTTGAGACTTGTTTTTAAGTAGTGCATCTTTTCCACTTGCGTCGTGGATGATTCTCGTCCGATGATGGACTGGAACAGGTCGCGGAAAGACGGCCAGTCTTCGTACTTTCCTGAGAAGTGAGGCAGCTGGATTATCGGCAACGTGGTGCGAGAAGTCGTCGTCGTCGCCTCCGAAGTCTCGGCCTTGGCTGCGGCACCTTCCTTCATCTTAACCGACCGAATGACGTCCAGGAACAGCCCCTTTTGCGTCACGAAGGTCTCCTCCGTCAAGGTCGGGAGGTCTTGCTTCCGGTAGTCGGTGGCGGCGAGAGCCTCTGGAGGCATCAAGAGCAACTTGTTATTTTGCTCCTCGAATTTGCTCCAGTTCGCTTCCAGAGCTTGGAGGCGAGCGTCCATCAGTCCCAGGGTGAGCTTGGTGGCCCCCGCCTTCTTCAAGTTCTCATAGGCGCGCGCGATGCGACCGTGGAGTTCGATCTGCGAGCGTATAAGCCCCTCCATCTCAGGGTTGCTCATTTTCGACCTTCAGGCGGTCACTCGTAGCGCGAGAAACTCACCCTTTTTCCCCACTCACTCACTCCGCGGAATGCCGGTCACTCGGAGATCCGGCTCGAAGGACCATAAATGTGCGCGAGCGGAGGTAGGATCGGAGTAGAGGCGCGTGAGAAGGGCTTATTGTTTAAATCTAATTTTGATATTTACACTGTCTTTTATTATTATTATTTTATTATTATTTACAATTATTTACAACGTTCACGAGTCTCGAGTTTATTCCCCGAAGAACTACTAAGATTCCGCGAACCACGGTTGCCCCGTCCCGAATTATCCTTCGCAGAAGCCGACGTTGATTCCGCGAGCCACGGATCTCCCCGTCGTCGAAGACTTTACGCGAGCGCGAGATCTTCTAGTATCGTACGAAATAATTGTATGTAACTGCAAACGTATTAGAAGCGAGTGCGAGCTGGCGCGCGGAGGGCCGGGCTTTTTATACCAGCGCGTCACACATCCCCGGTAACGAGCCGAAATTTTAGATGAGCCAATCGGCCGCCGACCCACCGACTTTTCGTTCGATTTGAACTAAGCGGATTTCGGAGTCGGCGACCGATCAGCTGTTTACACCGTGTTCTTCCGCTCCGTTCCGCATGTTTACGTCGCGTATCCGAGGCAAAGGGACCGAGCTAGCACACGCAGAACAAAGGGAGACCGTTTCTCGGCCTCTCGAAGATTCCGAGAATAATGTCGGTTATTCCCGAAATAATTCTAAGTTTAACTTAGAATTATTTCTTCGCGACTATTCACGCGGTTGATCGCGACGGCTCGCTCTCGAACACCTTTTAAGAAGGTATGAAATCAATGTTTGAACTTTGCGAAGCTGACCGAGTGTCGAGCGTTTATTTTATAAATGACTGTATAAGTTACTGATTTCATTTAACAGTAGTACCTCATGGATGACGAAGAAATCTATTATCGTGATTTTACAAGCGTCGGTTAACTTCAAACCTTAGTTTACTCACTATTCATCTCTTTTTAAGGGGGACAGTTAGAACATCTCAAGTCTCAATAATTGAGACTTCAAAAAATGATGTTTTAAAATAATAAAAAAGTGTGCAAGTAGAAACTTGCACATTGTTTCCTCATAGTTTTTAAGTGTGCAAGTAGAAAATTGCATATTACTTCCTCATAGTTTTTATTCTGTATTATTTGTTAGTTTAATACTCTACTATTATTATCTGCGTGACTGCTATGATTTCGAAGTATTTGTGAGTTTAGTTTTTTACCAGTATTATCTTGCTCATCAACGGCGCCTTCCGCGCGTTTACTAAATTAACGTAATTCTCCGTTTATTTCTGGCGTCCGCGTTACTGCCATTCTTATTGTTCAAAACTTGACGCCCGTGTTACCAGCTATCTATTTGCTTTTTCTGATTAATGGAAGCCGAAATGGCGGCATTGTTTTCCGAAAGTTATTCTACAATAAATGTTTTTTTTCATTTATTAGCTGACTGAGTTAATGATTTGCGTGTCACTCCGCCGAACATCGCGCTGCCCTTAATCAACCCCGCCACCCTCAGAAAAGATTTCTAGATACAATGCTATTACTCTTAACCCTCCGTAGTCACACCTATTTTTTCAAACAAGGAAGTCACTCTGGGTCATTTTGACCCGAGACGAACTTTGACCGTTCGCCATTTAACCATTTATCCACCGATCATGTTGAAAAAATTCTCGAATGCACTTGAGATATTGCTAAATTGATTGCTATAAAAAAAGAAGGGCCTCAGGAATTTTTAACAAATAAAAAAAATTCGCGAAAAATTTGTTTTTTTTTTAAACTTAATTTTACGAAAAAATTCACTATTTTTTTAATTTTTAATATTTTTTGCTAAAAATTTCCAATTATGTTCTTGAAACTGAGCTAAATGAAGAAAAAATTTGTATATTAGTGTACCATTAAAAAAAGGTATTTATTTCGCTAGGTGACGGAGGTGGTTTTTTGAGTAAAGAAAATCGACAATTTTCGTTGAAAAATTACAAATAAATTTATTTTTTATATAGAAAATTTAAAAAGTCGTCACATTTATTTATAAACTAATGATTTCAGTCCTGTCCGGCACAGTCATTGCAAATATATGCCTGATGGTCGTCGCACATGGGGCGCGAACAACTGGGGCACTGACTTTTTTGTTTTCTTAAATTATCGTCATCTACACGCACAAGGGCATGCTGGACGCGAGACCGCAAACTGTACGCCATTATTGAATTTATGTATACCGACACGTAAGTCACACGTGGGTCAGACTGACCCGACACCGAACTGCAACAAGGCTCAACGGCTATTGCGTCTTGCGCAGTGTGCGGGAAGCATCCCAAGCTATAGTTGATACCCTGAACTACAGCTAGAAGGCGTCATGCCCGCCAATTTTCAAATTACGCGCAAGATATTTACGAGCAAAGTTGAGGCTCGGGTCAAATTGACCCGGTGTGACTACGGAGGGTTAAATCTATCCTAAAATAGGATCGAAATAGGGCCAATCATATTTAGTATTGAAACAACAATATTTTAATCTTAAATAGAAAATTTCTTAAGTTTAGAATAAAATATTCTTGGTACTATCCCTCTAACTTTCTCAGAAAGATGCAGATAGAACTTTGTGACAATCCTATAATATTCTTGATTCAATAATAGACGAATCTGAAAAAAAAATCTTATTCTATTCTTGCAAAAAGAGAATTTGTAGATTGTTAGGAATCTATTATATTATTTTTTCAAGATCCTTTTTATGATAGAATAAAATAAAGGTATTTATGAACAAAAACAGCTATTATTTTGTAACGTTTTATTATTACGTTTTTATACAAAACGTATGATTTTCGATTATTTTTATGATTTATGATTTTACATTTATGATCATACAAAACGTATTTAATAGAAAGCCGTTTTATTCTCCATTGATTTATCTTTTATAGAGAAATCAATGGAGAATAAAACGGAACGGAACCAATCGTTGATCATTAGCAATAATTCTGATGTTGGTTGCTGTATGGATAGCCAAATCTTGAAATTTTAAGTAATGCCATTGATCAGTGAAATCAATTTTATAAGCATAGAAATGAGTATTAAAATTTACTGTGGTAAGTTTCTTAAGTAAAAAATATACAATATTATCTCTGGATACAGATATTGTATAAATATAACCAAATTGAAGATTTTTACTTCTTTCCCAATCTACAACAACCAACATGCCATTCTCATAATGAGAGTCATTAATTTTAATCCATTTAACAATATTCCATTTTGCGAAACATATATCTTCAGGTAATATATAATAAAAACTAGAAAATTCTTTTACCTCAGTCCTACATGGACGTTATAAGTTATAACGTCGCGTGAAGATTAGTCTAAACGCAAGAATATATAAGCTTAAATTTATATATGTTATTCTTGTCTCAAGATATTAAGTCAATCTTATTTTATTCGAAAGAAGAAAATAGAATTTATTGATTTAATCTCAATATTGTTTTATTTTTATACTACTTTAGGTTGTGATGAGATTAAACATGTCAAGAATATTTTTTGTCTCGTTATTAGAAATCTTTTCTGAGAGAGCGCCCTGCTATTAAGTCGAGCTAGCCGATTCGCCCGATTCCTCGCACAACGACTTATTTCGCCTTGCGTCTCTCTCTTTAGTTTCTCGCGATTTCGCGGACGCAAATTTACGCGTCTGGCGCCCAACAATAAAATTCGGTTTGTGGAGTGTCGGGGGTGCGAGAGAACTGCCGGAGAGGCCTATCATCCTTCTCTCCTTCCCCTTTTGATCCGTCACACGGCCCGGACCGCTCCGGGAGTGAAAAAGACGTGACAATATATGGAGGGGTAAAAACCACAGTAGTGTAAGTCAAATTTTTAAAAATATTTTTTTACGTGCATAGATGCAATTTATATATTGTATAGATTGCATCTATGCACGCGAGAAAATATATATTAATAATCTGAAATAAATGTTATTAGGCACGAGATCCGTTGATAACCGTTTCCATCGTTATTTATAACGATAAAAACGATTATCAGCGGATCTTATGTCTAACAACATTTATTTCAGATTATTAATATTTCATCATTAACATTAATAATTAATTCAATATACTGATGCTAATAAGCATCTTTTTGTAAATAATGCTACTGAATCTCATTTAAATCTACAAGGAATTTATTACTGAAAAGTATTCATTAAATATTATGATAATTTGCCTTATATAAACTATTTATTAGCATCATATTTAAAGTTGTATATTTTATACTAATAAACCTCTTGTTTATGAGATTAAGATTAAGATTTTCAAGATGCAGCAGCATCATTTATATAAAGAATTATATAATGCTCATTAATATTGATATATTAAATTGATTATCAATTTAATGATAAATTATTAATTAATTAAACAAAATGAATATTGTAAGATTTGTTAATGGTGATTTCTGCCATTATTTAACTTACATTAAATGAAATTTATTAGCCGACTTATAATTTAAATTTGCACACATATACTAATTGCTGACTTTTGTCCTGTGCATAAACATTGTGTGCAAAAAATAATGTAAGTAATAAAATTACAATATATCATGATTATGATGGACTATGGTACGAGCTTTTTTCGTAAGAGAGAAGATGTCTTTCGTTTTCTTAATAAAATTTATT
>JASTWK010000789.1:0-78374 GCA_030770225.1 Temnothorax unifasciatus
TCGTTCGAGGGAAGTCGAGATCGAATATAGTTTGAAAAAAATAAATTACAATTCCCCTTCTTTCATTAATATTTTCAGGAGCGGCATGTAAAAGGGGGGTTATGTCGAGTCGTTCTATTCTTCCTCTTCTCTGTCCGACGTCTCCCTCCCGTTAATTCGAACGAATCGACTCAATAGATCTCGCAGCTGCATCATCAGTCCCTCTCTCGGGCAGGTAATACCGATGATCCCTAGATCAAATTTGCCGGATGCCGTTACGGTTTTCGTGAATTCGTTGAATCTGTAGAATCGGTTTTTACTGATAAAGTATAGATTACCGTCGATGTATCGAAAGGCCGACGATACGCTGTGAGGTATTCCCGGAAATATCATGTCGATGTGGTAGAACTTAACGATACTCATCGAACAATCGTCTATCTCGCCCACAAAATTATCGTTGTATATAATGAAGGTTCGTCCTTCGTTCGTGTTCAGCACGGCGTTGATCTTCGCGTTCGCATCGGGAAGTCCGAGATCTGTGTAAGATTTTGGCCAAGTTGAAACTAGCTTTACACGCGGATAAGTGATCATGTAGCTCATATTGTCCGCGAATAGCACGATATTGCCCGAGGGCGCCTGATACGCGGCCGTCAGACGCGTGAAATTCTTAGGAAGAAATTTCATGTAGTTCGTCAATAGCAAGGGTCTCTTGTAAGTTTTCCCGTCTATATCGATCGACCACATGTATCGTTCGTGCGAGATGTACAATCGACCGTTCGTTATCAGTACCGTATCCACGGTTCGCAAGGTGCACAGATCCATCTCGACGTCTTTCGTAGTCGTCGTCGTAGTCGCTATCGTCGTCGTTGTGGTAGTCGTCGGTGTCGTCGTCGTGGTCGTTAGTCTTGGAAATTTAGCGTTTTCTTTAGCGCCGTACAGGTGTTGTATGGAAAGAACGTCCTCTAGACTGAGTTGAACGGGGAATGTATTTTCAGGCACGTACGCGTGCATCACCGAATCTTTGCGGAAGCTGTGCGGCAGGCCTAATGCGTGTCCGATCTCATGCGTCAGCGTCTGAAGTAAATTGTACGTTCCCGGAGGATTCTTATTCAGCTGGATGTGCCACGTCTCCGCTCTGTCCACGTGCACCTCCGAGACATAATTAGGTTCTCCGGTGGGAAAGTACGCGTGAGCAAGATCTCCGTGGGGACCGTTGAACGAAGACGAACACAGTTCGTTTCGTCAGGCGTTTAGCATCGCGTGACGCCCCTCACGAAACGATATCAGAATATCGGGATTCAGCGAATCGCGTTCGAACGTCAACGACGAATTCATCGCCCACAGATCGAACGCGGCTTGGGTCGTTTTCAAGATCAAGTTGTTGGCTAGATGAAAGTTCCATTTGAGATGTATCTTCGGCCATTTGTCCGAAAGCGGAGCGAACGTGCGCTCCGAAATGTCCTCGACGCATCGCGGTGCACGCATTCGATTCAACGTCTCTTCGTTTAATTCACCGTCGCCGGGTAGTTGATAGAATTCTTGAAACAGTGAGATGGCTCGATGCAATTCCTGCGTAGTGTTGTAGGATGATTGCTGTGCACCGTTGTTGTTATCCAGATAGCCATATTTTTGCAGATAATTGATCACAGTCTCATTTTCATTCGAATTACAATTTACCACCACGACGATAATAATCGCGCACGTAATTACGCGCACGAGCGACATTGTCGAGAGAGAACGATGCACCCTTTGACCCCTCGAAAAGCGATAAGCGTCACCGTCCGATCGAAGCGCGATTGACCAATTGACCGTATCGAGCGACGCGTTCCTTTTTTCAGCGATCGGGACGCGGGTGGGAGGTCACGGTAAGTCTGTAAAAAATGTAAGCGGAAATAGATATCACGTCGCAGATCAGCGATGAAGTCGTTATTTAACGCGCCGACGATGGATCAGGAGGAAGACGACGAGGTCTCTCTCGATCTCGAAATTTCGCCCGATATGAATAGTTACGGTGATTCATTATCGTCGGATAATCTTGAGTTATATTGCAGCGAGTCGTTGTCGTCTAACACGGACAGCGTCGAATTCGGTGACTCCTCGTCACCGATCTGCGAAGCGATCACGTTGAAGGAGAACACTCGATGGAATGTGGCTACGTACAGTCTGAGAAGAGAGATCGGTTTTCGGTTTCCGCGTGAGGAATTGTGGATGAAGACTGTAATGGCTCAGAGCGACAGAGCGAAATCTTACATGCGTGGAATTCCGAGGAAATTTTCACAGGGGGATCAAAGAAAAACGTCTATCGAGAGATTCAAAGAGATTCGTCGAAGAGTAAAATTCAGTATACCTGTGGACAGCGACGGTTGGACCATGTGGTTGAGCGCGTGTCATTACGCGTCGAAACGCCCTTAAGCGATCAAAATATGCAGGAGGAAGATCGCGATCTCGTCGAACTCGCCACGAGCGTCGACTCCTCGGACGCGTATCGCGAGTGGGAACGACGGTGCGACGAGTGTCTCGCGTCTCTGCGAGAAAGATGTCGTGAAAAAGAAACTCGACCGACTTACACTGGAACGTTGAACTCTCTTATCGCTCGAGTGACGCGATTGGAAGAAGCGAGAAATGCTCTACGTCAACGTTTTGCGCAGGTGGGTGCTGGTCACGGCGAACCGAGCAGAGGATTTTCGTGGACGGAGATTGAGACGGCTTTCGACAATCGCGTACTGACCGGTGTGGTGATAAACTCGAATCATGTCGAACCTCGACTATTTCTCGAGGATGCGAGGGACACGGTGTTAGAGCAAGTGCGCGTCAATCACGAGAAACACGCGTGCTTGAAGGTCAATACGGTTTTCAATGGCGAGTTCGTCGCGGGAGCTCAAACCGCCGTCAAAAGCATCGCCACGAGAAATCGTCAGCTCTTTCCTACGTCCGATTTGCGAGAGTGGTACGACAGATACGTGATCGATGCCACTCTGACGGATCTGGACGAGTTTCAGGAACGCGACAGTGGTTGGGCATTGTCGCGTATATTGAACCTGATGGTGAACGTAAATAAGTGCAATCCCATGCGCGCCGGAAGTTGGGTGAAAATACCGCAATGGATAAAGGTAAAGCAAGCGGTGATCAGCGTGCGTTCGAACGACAACGCGTGTTTCGCGTGGGCGATAATCTCTGCTCTGTATCCCGTTGAAAGAAACCCGAACAGGTGTAGCGCGTACCCCCACTATTCCACGATACTGAATCTCGACGGAATCGAATTTCCTATGACGCTGAGGCAAATTTCGAGATTCGAACGACTCAACGACGTGTCCGTCAACGTTTTCACCGTTTGTAGGAAGGAACGGAACGAAAACGAGATCGTTCCTATACGGTTGACCGACGATAAAAAGGACAGTCACGTCAATCTGTTGTATCTGTTAGATTCGCGAAACAACTCGAACGTCGGTCATTTCGCGTGGATAAAGAATCTGTCGCGATTGGTAGGGTCTCAGTTGAACAGGAATAGGAATAAAAAATACATATGCGATCGGTAGGTATAAAAAAAGCTGTGTGTGATAAAAAGAAAATTATATATATATTTTTTCCAGATGTTTGCACTACTTTTACTCGAGTGAGAAATTGTCCGCTCACAGCGTCGACTGCGAAAAGATGAACGACTGCGCTATCGTTCTCCCAAACGACAACGACAAGTGGCTGTGTTTTCACGATCACAGTAGGAAGGAGCGACTTCCCTTCGTGGTGTACGCCGATCTGGAATGCGTGTTGGAGAAAGAAAAGATAGACAACGATAACGTCAAGAGATACGCCTATCAGCATCACAGAGCGTTCAGCGTGGGATACTATCTGTGCAGTCCATACGACGAGATCGCACCCGCGTACAGATTTCGTCGCGGAGAGGATTGCGTGTCGTGGTTCGTCAACGAGCTCAAGGTTATCGCGCATCGTGCGAAAGATATACTCATGACGAACGTGACCATGGCGGAGCTCACGTTGGACGAGACACGAAATTTTTGGAGCGCGACGAGCTGTCACATATGCGAGAGACCGTTCGAATCGCAGGAACAACGCGTGCGCGATCACTGTCATTTGACCGGACGTTACAGAGGTCCCGCGCATCCACACTGTAATTTAAATTATAGAGACTCGTACGTTATTCCTGTGTTCTTTCACAATTTGTCCGGTTACGATGCTCACTTTATTATTAAGGATATAGCTAACAGCTTCGAGGGTAGCATCAATTTATTACCGCTCAACAAAGAGACGTACATATCGTTCACGAAGAATGTTAGGGAAGGCGTTAACAGGGGAAACTGCGCGAAGTTGCGATTCGTGGATTCGTTCAAATTTCTCAGCACCAGTCTCGAAAAATTGGCGTCGTATCTCGATAGGAACAAGCTGAAAATCACGCGTTCGGAATTTTCAAAACTGAGCGAAAGCGATTTCAATCTGCTTACGCGTAAAGGTGTATTTCCGTACGAGTACGTTGACGGCTTCGATAAGCTGCTGGTGACTGAATTACCGCCGCGCGAGGCTTTTTACAGTTCGTTGACAGGTGAGACCGCGACTGATAGCGATTACGAGCACGCGCGGAATGTCTGGCGTTGTTTTCGCGTGGAAAATCTTGGCGAGTACAGCGATTTGTATCTTAAAACGGACGTGCTTCTTCTGGCAGATATCTTCGAAAATTTTCGCGACGCTTGTATAGACGCTTATGGACTGGATCCCGCGCATTACTACACTCTACCGGGATACACGTGGGACGCGATGCTCAAGTACACAGGGGTGCGATTCGAATTGCTCACCGATATCGACATGGTAATGTTCGTGGAACGCGGTATACGCGGCGGTTTGAGTCAATGCTCCAACAGATACGCGCGAGCGAACAACAAATATATGCAATCACACGACTCTTCGCAACCGTCGACGTATCTTATGTACTTCGACGTGAACAATCTGTACGGTTGGGCGATGTGTGAACCGTTGCCGTACGCTGAGTTTCAATGGGTCGACGACGCGGAGAGCCTCGACGTAATGTCTGTGACGTTGGACTCCGCTATCGGTTACATCTTGGAGGTCGACCTTGCGTATCCGCACGAACTTCACGACGCTCACGCTGACCTTCCGTTCTGCCCGACGCGCGAAAAGCCTCCTGGAAAACGGTGCGATAAACTCCTCGCCACTCTGCGCGATAAGTCGCGCTACGTATTGCACTACCGTAATCTACAGCAATGCTTGCGATACGGATTGCGCGTCACGAGGATTCATCGCGCGTTGCGATTCGCGCAATCTCCATGGCTTCGCGGATACATAGAGCTCAATACGGGATTCAGAGCTCGCGCCAGCAACGATTTCGAGAGAGAAATGTACAAATTGATGAACAACGCGGTATTCGGCAAGACTATGGAAAACGTGCGCGATCACGTCGACGTGCGTCTCTTGACGCGTTGGGATGGGAGATACGGCGCGGAGGCGATGATCGCGAAACCGAATTTTCACAGTCGAAGCGTCTTCGCGGAGGATCTAATCGCCGTCGAATTGCGCAGGCTCGAGGTGAGGTTGAACAAACCAATCTACGTTGGTATGTGCATTCTCGAGATATCCAAGACGTGCGTATACGATTTTCATTACGACTACATGGTGCCGATGCATCGCGAAAGGTGTAAGATAATGTACACGGATACCGACAGTCTCATATATTTTCTCGAGTGCGACGACGCGTACGAGGATATGAAACGCGACATCGCGAAATTCGACACGAGCGGCTATCCCGAGAACAACGCATACCGCATGCCGCGCGTCAACAAGAAGATACCCGGTTTGATGAAGGACGAGAACGACGGCGCGGTCATGGCGGAATTTGTTGGATTGAGATCGAAAATGTACGCCTTGAAGGTGGAGGGAAAGAGCGACACGAAGAAAATAAAGGGCGTCAAGAGAAACGTGGTCGCGAGAACGATAACGTTCAACGATTACATGCGTTGTCTGAGAGACGCGATAGAGCTGTCTAGGCGACAGTCGTGTATTCGTTCGACGTTACACGAAGTGCACACCGTGTCCGAGTCGAAGCTCGCTCTCAGCCCGTACGACGACAAACGATACGTCGTTTCCGGTTCGTATGACACTCTACCGTGGGGGCATTACAAGATACCGTCGTGAAGAAGAAGAACCTTTTTTTATAGAAAGCTGAAGTTTCCACATAGTTTTTTTCAAATCTACATTAAGAATGAATAAAATATCGCTACCATTATTAAGAAATACATATATATTTTTAAGCTTACATTAAGGTGAGCAAACATAAAAAATATATTATTTTTGTTAACTACAACACATTTGTCTTATTTATCCACGAGTTATGCGTACTGTTCATTCCTAACCACTTCACGTATACGTCGTTGCCTCGCCTGCGCAACACTTTCTCCACGAGGTAAACGTCGGGGTTGGAAACTCGCAGCAACTCGTGCTCGTAAAATCCTCCGGCTATCGATTCCCCGCGGTAGTCTTTCAACAGATACGTCACAGGATTGGTTCGTTGTATCTTAGCGACACGAAAGATCTCGGTAGTCCAGTTGGGAGTATAACCCTTTTCGAACAGTGTCTTGAATTTGCTCACGCGCACCGGATCGTTCACCTTGAATCTACCCGGAGCGGCTATCTTTGCGCGACTGTACACCGTGGACAGGAGTCTCTTGGCTACAGCGGGCGTCACTTTCGCCGGCGGCATTCCGATCGTTCTATGTCTGCGGTGGTTGTAATTCGACAGCAGACGCGGCAGCGTGTCGATCCACGCGTACGATCCGTTGAGCGTGAAGAGTTTCCACATGTCGTTCTTCAGCGTGCGGTTGAATCTCTCCACCACCGACGCCTTCATCACCGAGTACGTCGAGTAGTGATTTATATCGTGTTTTTTCATAATCTCTCGCACGTTAGCGTTGTAGAACTCCTTTCCCTTATCCGTTTGCAGATTCCTCGGATATCGCTCGTCCTCGCGAAATATCCTCGACAGGGCCGCGGCTACCTCGTTTCCGCTTTTGCTTTTGAGCGGTAACGCCCACGCGTACTTGCTCAACACATCGATAACTGTTAGTATGTAGTAGTAACCTTTGTTGTGCCGTGCGTAGGGACGCATCTCGACCACGTCGGCCTGCCACAGATCATCGTAACCGCGCACCACGACGCGACGTCGCGGGAAGTTTTTCCGCGCCGGTGCGTGCAGCTCCTCCACGAGTCTCCGCTTCTCGGCACTCATCGTTGCGTGCGTGTATCCCTTTCTCGACTGCGCGATTGCGTAAAAAGACGGCTCATCTACCTCCTTATTGACGTTCCCTCCTGTTGCCGCGAATGTTCGCTATCTCTCTCTCGAGCGATTCCTTCGTCACCATCGCTCTTTCAATCTCGCGGAATTTGGTCAAAAAATCGTTCATCGCGTTTCTCAGTCCGCTCATGACGCTGTTTATCTTACCCACGTCGTCTCTCAACGAATCCATCTTGCCCGTCGTCTCTCCGATGGCCTTCTGCGCGCCGAGTATCTGCTCCGTTTGCGCAGACGTAGATTTTTCTAAAATCTGTATCTGTTTTTCAATCTCTTTGAATCTGGCCAGAAATTCGTTCATCGTGATTCTCAGTCCGCTCATGACGCTGTTTATCTTACCCACGTCGTTTCTCAACGAATCCGTCTTATCCGTCGTCTCTCCGATGACCTTCCGCGCGTCGAGTATTTGTTTCATATGCGTGGATCTGAATTTTTCCAGATTCTGAATCTGTTTTTCCCGCGCGTTTTCAGTCTCCTTAAATTCGCTTAACGTGGTTCTGAGTCCGTTCACATCGTCGTTTATCCTATCCACCTCGCTTTTTACCGTCGACAACGATTTATTCGTTTTCTCGTAAAACGACTCGATCTCCTTTCCCGATTCTCGAAGCGCGCGTTCGACGTAACTCTTGTTCGTTGCGTCGCTGTCGATCTCCGGCGCGGCTAGACGTCGTAGCTTGCGCTCCCTCGCGTCGTAGGAATCCTCGTTTAAGCAGAGCGCGTTGTCTCGCACGTAGTTTCGTAGGGAGTCGATCGAGGGTCGCGATCTTTCCGTTGCGAATCCACCGCCGTCGCCGCGTTTCCTCAGAGACATTCCGAATTTGTTCACCGACATTGCGCCGATCTCGTCGAGAATCGCACTGCCGTCGCGGTCGACGCGACGGTTCAATTTATAATCAATCCGATCTCGCGAAGCTCCTCGATTATCGACTGAATCTCGCTACCGTGCGCGTCGTTGCCCGCTCGACGAGAGGCTTCGAGCAATCGAAGACGATCTACCAATTCGTTAGGATCGTCCCAATAAATGTAATCTATTGTATTGTCATTCAATCTCATGACCGACGGTAATCTGGTCACGCCAGCGCCCTTTCTATTACTGCCGATCCTTTCGCGCGATATCAACGGAGCGATGATGTGTTTGTATTTTTGTCCCTTGTTACCCATGATGGGTTTAAGAGCACTGTAACCGCGTCTGTAAGCGTTTGTCGCCAACAGTAGATTTCTGTACTTTTGCAGGTCGTCCTCGGTGTAAATTGCGTCATCGGGAAGTCTCTTGAAGATTAATTCGTACAAGCCGGGCGTGCCCACATAGTTCACTCCGTTCACGATCACGGAATCGTCCGCGTTCACGTCGAAGCGTTTGTCGCCGAGCATCGTGCCGTCATTCCCGAAGTACACGCCGTAAACGTGATCGATTTCGTTATTCGGGTCCCCGCTTAGAAGAGCGCCCACGTATCTTCGCCCCAATGGGCCCAATTGACTGTGCAGTTCCTCCTGACCCTGCGGCGTTCGTAGAACGTCCCTTACGGATGTTTCGAGGGAGGGCAACGGCGACGCGTGGGTCTCGAAAACCTCCTCCTCCTCCATCCGCTCGTACGGCGATAATTTTCGCGGTTCCAGAGGCGTGGAATGGATCGGGAGCATCTCTGACTCGGTGATAGTTTGTTTTTTTCTCTTCTTAGGTTTCGATATCATTTTTTGCGCGAATGTTCCTTCGTCGTCGCCACTTTCGCTATCCTCGCGTTTCTTTTTAATGACGATTCCTTTCGTCGCCGCCACATTGCCGTTCTTGGATTCGCCTCTTTCGACGTGTTCGACGATTTGTTTCAACGGGTCGACGATCGGCTTGAATTGTCTCTCGAGAGCCATCTCGTTCTCCATACTGCCAGTTTTCAACTCTCTGTATTTTCTGCGTATCGACGCGCGCGTTTTAGCGATCTGTCGCGCGGTCTTCTCTCGTTCGGCGGTGTCCCTCGCGTCGCTCATCGCTCTCGGAACGTTCGACAGCCACTGATCGCTCTACAGTACGGCAAAGTCGTTGAATCCTCGTCTGTATCTGCCGTTTTGTAGCGCGCTGTCCTTGTCTATCACCACAAAACCGTACCTGCGCCGCCAACACTCGCGACACAACGCGCAGAAATCTTCATACGGCATGTCGGGGCTCACGTGATCGTCATACACGTGTCTCAGATTAGTTCCGTCTTGTCTAAACAGGACCAACAGATTCGCGTTGTCGCGTATTAGATGCTTCGGTATCTTAGCGTACGTTTGACAGAGATAGAAACAATCGATGTTCGAATGTCGACCCATGGCGAAGTACTCCCTGATTGCGTCTTGTTTGTCACAGGCCACGTCGTCGAACACGAATATCGAACCGGGGAGCGCCTCGCTCGGCGGCACGACGTCGCGATTGTTGGAGAACGCGCGATAACCGATCTCGTCCATCGATTCGAGCAGTCTCTCGAGGTAAAGATACTTCGGCTGATGCAGGGATTTGGAGTACACGTAAACGTTCTCGAAACGCAGGCCGTGCGGACTTTCCAGTAGGCTTATCAACACGTTTGTCTTGCCGCAGTTGGAAGGACCGCAGATGACGCAACGTATCGCGATCGGTAAAAGAGGACCGTGTCGACGCGTCTCTCTCGACGTTAAACCCGACGTCAGTCGCGTCTTGCAATCTAAATTCGACACTCCTATCGCCGACGGTTGTCTCACGAATCGCATCGTTACGCGCGTGCGCGCACACTTGCCCTATTTATACGTACGTTCGATCGGTATACGCTCCCAGTTACCGCGATGTTTCTCGTCCTGGCGGATAAACGCGATATTCTCGGTCTGTCCGCCGAGCAACTGAAACTCGTGCCGAAGATTTTTCTGCTGCGCAACTATTCCGAGTACGTCGATCGACTGTGGGACAAATTGCCCGTTCATCTGAGGACGGATCCCGACGTACGGGACTGTCGTCCGTGTTTAGAACATTACAATCGTCCGTGGCAGAGAACGCACATAGACGGTCCGCCATCGCTCATAAAGGATTGCGGTGTATGTCGCGCGCAGCAGCGCGAAGCGTCGGCAGCGGACTCCTCAACAGAGCGATAAACGCGCTTCCCGTCGAATTACACATACCCGGTTATCAATTCTGCGGGCCGGGTACTCGTCTCGCCCAGCGACTAGCGCGCGGTGATCGAGGTATCAATCCGTTAGACGAAGCGTGTCGCGAGCACGATATCGCTTACTCGCGAAGCGGTGATCTCACCAATCGTCACGTCGCCGATCGAGCGCTAGCTGAAAAGGCGCGCGAGCGTATCACAGCGAGCGGCACAACCCTTGGCGAGAGAGCCGCCGCGTCCGCCGTATGGGCTGCTATGAAAACAAAAACGAAATTGGGCATGGGCATGAGAAAGAGGAAGAAGAAAGCGGTAACGAGGAAGAAAATTCTCCCGTGGGCGAAACGTGGGGGTCTCCTACCCTTTCTACCGATATTGGGAGCGCTCGGATCCCTGATTGGCGGAGCGGCTGGCGTGGCCAAGGCGGTAAACGATAACAAGGCCGCTCAACGTCAGCTCGAGGAACTGCAACGCCACAATCGCGCGTTGGAGGGTCGCGGACTGTATCTCGCGCCGTACAAACGCGGTAGTGGCGTGACGAACAGAAGACGAAGGAGTAAAAAAAAAAATCGCCGAAAAAGACACTGACGACGACGCTCGATTTGCCAACATCCGGCGTCACGACGAACGAGCAATTGAATCGGTCCGCGCGCATTTCGCGCATACCTTTCTTTAGGGGCGTGTTTATGCGCGACGCGTTGCCGACGAAAGTGCGTCGCGACGAGAGCGGAATCGTGAATCTCGACGACGCGGAGGGCTCGGGTACGCACTGGGTCGCCTATGCGAAGAGGGGCAACAACGCGATTTACTTTGACAGTTTTGGAAATCTTCGACCCCCGAGGGAACTCGAACGATATCTCGGGAGTGACGTGAATATCGTGTACAACCGTCGTTCGTATCAGACGTTCGATCAGAGCATCTGCGGTCAATTGTGTCTGCGGTTCCTCCGAGACGTCGACTGGAAACGTCTTTGAGAGGGAAAAACAATCTCGCTATGTCGTTGACTCTCTCGCTAACCGGAAGAAGCAGCGTCCTCTCAGCCAGCTACTTTCCCGCTCTGGATCTGAGCGGCGGCGAATACGAGATAGGTCTCGCGAATTTCGAGACGTACAACACGATACCGAACATTGACTCCGCGAACAATAGATTTTACTTCGACAACGATGTGATCGCTATTCCCGAAGGATCCTACGAACTGGACGCTATAGATAGATACCTGAGAACGGGTATCCTCCGTAAGAAAAGTACGATTTCTTCGCACGGTATAAGCGAGAAAAAGAGAGACGATTACATATACGTAGAAGATAACGATGACGACCGCGAAAAAAGCGAACGCTCGATAATTCTGCGCGCTAACGAGAACACCATGAGAAGCGAGATTAAGTGCGCCTATAAAGTTGACTTCACCAAACCGAACAACATTGGCTCTTTGTTAGGTTTCTCGACATGTTGCGTACTCGAGCCGAATAAATGACACGCGTCCGACGAATCGATAAATATTATGCGCGTGAATATCATTCGCGTGGAATGCAACGTCACCGCGGGAGCCTATAGCAACGGTAAGCCGGCGCACACGATACACGAATTCGCGCCGAACGTTCCACCGGGATATAAACTGTCGGAGACTCCGACGCAGATCATTTACCTTCCGGTCATCGCGCGGAGTATCACCGATATAACGTTACGCGTCGTGGATCAAATCGGACGATTGATCGACTTCCGCGGGGAGGAGATAACGGTTCGACTACACGTGCGCCGCAGAAGATAAATAAAAAATCGAGGACGGATATGCGCGTGGGCGAAAGATGCTCGTTTTGAACGAGTCGTTCGCAAGAGCCACATCCACCACTGCACCACCGTTCGGCGCTCCGACGAAAGAAACGCGCAGACTGATTGCGAGAGAGAAGAAAAAGAAGAAAAACGGACTGAGCGCTGCGAACGTCGCTTTTCTACGATCTCTGGGATTCGTCGTGAGGAACAATCATGGTCGACATCCTGAGTATCGGAGGTGAACCGATCTTCGACGATCGCATCGTCAAGATCGAGACTCACACTTATAATCCATATGCCAATACCACGTTCGGGCACAGCGACGAAATACGAATTCCGATACAGCAGCAGGATCTGTACACTCTACCCTGCGAAAGTTTTCTGTACATCGAGGGGGTACTCTCCGACGACTTTCCGGAAACGAATTCGGATACGACGATGGACAACAATTGCGTGGCGTTTATGTTCGACGAAATTCGATACGAACTCAACGGCGTGGAGATCGACAGGAACAGAAACGTCGGAATAACCAGTTCGATCAAGAATTTCGTATCGCTGACCGCCGAGAGAAGCAGGAAGCTGCAAAACGCGGGATGGACTGTGATGAAAGAAAACGTGGGACCTCGTTCGAGAACTAAAATCGGCGATTTCAATTTCTGCGTACCCCTTAACGTACTCCTAGGTTTTTGCGAGGATTACAAACGAGTAGTGATAAACGCGCGACACGAACTCATTCTGATACGTTCCCGAAACGACGCTAATTGCATCGTCACGAAACCGGAACGTCACAAGAATCCTATGATTACTCTGTTGAAAGTGCAATGGCGAATGCCGCACGTGGTGCTGAACGACGTCAATAAATTGTCCCTTTTACGAACGTTGGAGAGCGGACGATACCTAAGTATAGGCTTCCGCTCGTGGGACCTGTACGAGTACCCTTTGCTGCAAACCACGAACAGACATTCGTGGGCCGTGAAAGCAGCGACGCAGCTTGAGAAACCGCGATACGTCATTTTTGCTCTACAAACCGGGAGGTCCAACAACTTATTGAAACACGCCTCCGAGTTCGATGATGGTAATCTCACCAATGTAAAACTGTACCTTAATTCAGATTTTTATCCCTACGACGATATGAATTTAGATTTTGAGAAGCGTAGAACGGCCATACTGTACGAGATGTACGCGAAATTTCGAAAGTCGTATTACGGATGCGAGCGAGAAAACACGCTTCTAACGATGGAAGAATTCGACAAATGGGGTCCGTTCGTGGTGATCGACTGTTCTCGTCAGAACGAATCCGTTAAAAGCGCCACCGTAGACGTTCGCATAGAGTTCGATTGCAAACGTAATATAGATTCCAATACAACGGCCTACTGTCTCATCATCCACGATCGCTTGATCGAGTACAGTCCGCTGACCAACGTAGTCCGTAAAATCGTGTAAAGGAAAAAATAGAAGCGCGTGAAGCAATGAGTGACAAGTTTAAACAGAAGTGGGGGAAGGGGGGGTAAACGACCGTCCGTTCCGTAGCCGACACTCGCGACGGAAAATCTAGAGAGACGATGTCCGCCGACTGCGACGTACCCATATTCGTGGATCTGCAGGGATTCGTTATCCGCGATAAGTTCGCAGTTAAGGAAGTGGCCGTGCTCAGAAACGGAAAGGAACTGGTTCACCATGTGTTTCGCGCGCCATTAGCATGGGATCTTCTAACGAAAGCGGAAAAATCGCGAGCATGTTGGTTGACGGCGAATCATCATGGTTTGAAGTGGAACGATGGAGAGGTGAATTACGTTCGGGCGAAAACGATTATCCGACGCGTCGTGTGCGACGGGCTGAACTGCGAGACGCTCAAGCTCGTCTACGTAAAGGGCGTTGAAAAGAAACGATGGCTGAAAGAAATTCTCGGCGACACCGTCGATGAATTCAACGCTAAAATCGAATCGATGGACGTCGAATACGAGGACATCGGCCGATTGGAAACCCTCGGTGCGATCCGATCTTTTCTCTGCGGGCGCCACGCGAAGAACTGCGCCATGGAGAACGTGTGCAAGTTGCACGATTGGTGGATGAAACGTCGCACGCGTCTCGACACTCTGTAACGCTACGATTATCGAGAAATTTTATTGTATTATAAAAATAATGTTTTTTTAAATTTAAATTTGATATTTTTTTCTTATACGCAAAGTGATTGAATAAATAACAAAAATTAATATATTTTTTTTTCTGTTATACATAGTTTACTCTTATATATTTTATTTTAATCTATGTATAAACGTAGTTCGTAATTTTCACCAATACGGTCAAATCTACGTAATATTACTTCGTCGTCCAACCACTTGCCGATACACGCTCGACAGCGGTTGGCCGGTTTTACAACGCATAATACGCGGTTGCATTCCGCGCATTTAGTTTTTACCGATATATCAAGACCGTACAAATCGTTCATGATACTGTGCCAGGCTTGTCTAAATTCGTAAGCCCCCGGCACTCGACGAATTCTTGTATAACACGACCGGCAAAGTCGCTCTCGCGGGTATACTCTGTAAAGGTAAAAGGGCTCAATCCCTACTACGCAATAATATCGATTTAGAGTATAATACGGGCTGAAATCTTCATCATAATGCTCAGGGAAGACCCCGTCAGCCTCCAGCGTCTCTACGGGTGCTGCCTCTGCCGGTGGTCTCATATTTTCTATAAAAGATATATACTAACGTAAATACATGAACTGTCAAGTGTACTATTTTTAAATTTGTAAAAAATAAAAAAATAAATTTGTAAAAATAAAAAAATTATTATATTTTTCTCTTACCTTTGTCGGTGAAAGTGTTTCTCTCGTATAAAATCTTCGGATGTTTCGGTAACTTTTAATGTTAAATGTGCTAAATTCTTTGAGCATATATACCCAATAAGAGAAATCATTTTTTTACGATAAAATGTGTGAAAATAGGTTTATCTTTGACGCAAGTTCCTGTTTTTCCTAATTCATCTTTGAACTCAGTTCCTGTTACATTAATTTAATGAGGATACTTAGTTCCTGTTTTTTACTAAATTTGATGAGAGGCTTAAACTAGACGTTTATCTATGTTTTTCCTAATTCATCTTTGAACTCAGTTCCTGTTACATTAATTTAATGAGGATACTTAGTTCCTGTTTTTCACTAAATTTGATGAGAGGCTTAAACTAGACGTTTATCTATTTTCGTTATAGATTTACTATAACCTTCGAACCGAAACGTGATATCAATCTCCGGTGCATTAATTAAAGACGAGGAAGAAAACGCGCCGTTTATTTCCACCCCTGCCGGTAATATCGCTAGCGCGCATAATTGCCTGCGCAATTACCATTGTCGCTCGGTAAATTGTAATTCATTACGGGATACAGAGTACATACATGATGATTTCATGTACAATATTTATTATTCCTCTCGGAATATTATTTCCTCTCATCTATTTTCACTTGCATCAATAACCTCGTGACCTCGTTACGCGCGATAGCCGATGCCGCGGCGGGAAAACAACTTCGCTCGTCGCTATCGCGGCCGGCGTGACCCGTGACCCTCGAGAGCGTCTTCGAAGCGGCGAATTTTCACAGTCCGCGGAAAACAGCATCGCCGTCAGTCGAGTGTCGCGATCATGCCGTGTTCGAAACGTCGTCCCGCGAACGTCTCGCGGCGAATTTTCGCAGTGCGCGTCCGCGGAAAACAACATCGCCGTCGGCCGAGTGTCCGCGAACGTCGATTCGAAACGTCGTCGCGAGTGTCGGCGGCGGCGGTGAAGTAAAGTGTACGTAAAAAATATTTTTTATTTGTTTTTAGTCGTGTGCAATTTCCATACCTCCCGAGTGCCCGTCGGGGGCGGGGTGAGGAGGCTGAACGCATGATGGGAAATTCCGTGAGCTATGGTAGGTGAGGTTATGGTACAGCAGAGAGGCGCGTAATCGCTTTGTTTTTTAGTCGTGTGCAATTTCCATACCTCCCGAGTGCCCGTCGGGGGCGGGGTGAGGAGGCTGAACGCATGATGGGAAATTCCGTGAGCTATGGTAGGTGAGGTTATGGTACAGCAGAGAGGCGCGTAATCGCGACTACTTTCCTCCCTAGAGCGGAAAGTTAAGCGGTACCCCCTCTGCTGACGCCGTCCCCTCGCCCCGCCGCTTACGTCATTCCCCACGCGTTCCGCCTCCTCACCCCGCCCCCGACGGGCACTCGGGTGTGCTGGAATCATCTTAGATATTCTACTTTCTGCGTACTCGTCACTCATACCGCGTTAAAAAACAACAAAAATTCATACAATCCCAACGCGTTACATTCGCCCGTCCGCGTCTCCGTTTGCCGCGCTGTCGCGCGCCCGTTCAATTTATACCCGTTCGTTATCTCCTCGACGAAGGATGTACCCACTGAAAATATACTCTCTTTTCCCGGAAAACCGACAATCGCTCGCCACATCCTCCGAAGAAAACAAAGGGAGGAAACGACGAGAGCGACCTTTGAACGTTCGTCCGTCCGCGTCGCCGTTCGCCCGCGCCGCAGCGCCGATTCTATTTATAGTCGAGTATCGGACGCGGTACTTCCGGAGAGGGAACGGCCGATCGCCGCGTCCTCCCCGAAAAAAATTAGAAGAATCAGTTTGCGCGCGACGACCGACGGGCGCGCTCGACGACGCTCCTGCCCCCGTCCTCTATCGGTAACGCTCCTAACCTCCGACAGGTCGCGGGGGGTTGGGGGGCGCGGGGAACTGGGCTAGGGATAGCGCGCTCGACCAATCGCCGACCTCCTCCAACGGAAAGGCGAGGCGCGATTGGTCGAGCGCGCGCCCCCTCGCCCAGTTCCCCCGCGCCCCCCAACCCCCCGCGACCGGCCTAAGGCTAGAAGTATATATTGCTATCCTACTTATATGTATTCTCGTATAATGTATATACATATATATATTTGGTAAATATATGTAGATAAAGAGAAGGTTACCCGATATCTCGGACTTACTGTTGTAGCGGTTAGTTCACGGAACGTGAAACGTATAATTGCGGCAGTGGTGTTGACTAGTGGATCCTTCTGGACCCTCGGTTACTGCGGAGTGATGGACGCGGACACAGAAGCTACTCGCGATTTATTGAAACTGCTGGTCCAACAAAAATCTGTTTCACGTTCGAGCAAAAGTTACGGCTGGTAAATATGGCTTCAAGATAAAACGTCCCGGACTGGATCAGAAGTGACTCCAAGTGCGCAAAGTCGCGATTTTTATACAAAATTAAAGAGGCGGGATTATATTTTAATCTAATTTGGTTGGTGGAGCTCTCTTCTGATCGTGACGTAGGTTTCGATTTTCCGCCTATCCCCTGGTGAATTTCCCCAAAAATCGTCATTGTCTATGAGCAATTTCTATTTAGCGGCTATTCATTGGCGAGTACGCTATCACCTTGCCCTTTGACAGTCCCTTCCAGAGCCTTAATTTTATCAATCGCCGCGAGGCGAGGGTCTTAGGTCAAATCCGCGTTTCGCGGAAAAGCGTGAGATTAACCCGCCTGTGACCCGACAGGTCACCTAGATTCTTATGGCGTTTTTAATTTATTACGCCCTATGCCACGAAATTTCGAGATAATTGAAATTTCGTGCTTCATTTCGTGGAATTAGATGGAGAATGCGACAAACAAGTCTGTAAATTGCCTATTTTATTAGGCTCGATTCTTCTGGAAGGTTTCGTCATTTACTATTTAATAAGCGATGACAGTTGGAGTGCATCCGCTTCGTCAATTGATAACCGCTATTTTATGGTTTCCGTCTGTTTCGTGTGGTGAAATGAGTGATTCCACGAAAGAAAGAAATCGTGGAGTCAACAGGACGTAACACTCTGAAGCTCCTCGAGTGACTCTCGATCTCGATGTTATTCGATACCTTCAATATATCGATACATGTATCGATAGCGTCACAATGACGTCATTTTGACGTCACTGCAAGGAGCCTTGATGAAAAATTGACCATTTAAAGTCAAAATGACATCATTTTGACATTTTCGTGACTTTTTGTTTTCCTTGGGTTCCGCCGTTTAAATACTCGATAACTCTCGCAACCCGAGATTTTCGCGAAATTTGTAAAAAGAGACTTTTGAAAGTGCCTTGGTAAACACGTCGGCTCGTTGACGCTCGGTTGGTACGTATTCCAACATAATCTCTCCATCTTCGACTCTCTCTCGAACGTAATGATAACGAACATCTATATTGTTACGCCTGACACGCGTTCGCCGCACACGCACTCTCACTGCACTCGCGAACGCGCCGCGCTTCCCCGTCACCGGGAATAATGAAACTCTTTATTATAAAAAGAAACGGATTTATTGCTCTATTACAGCGAAACACGTCTGTTAGCTTCGAGACCCAGAGCGTAAATCTGACGACCGGCTGTTATAAACAACCGTCGTCAAGCAAGCCGTCGTCCGGTCGCGATATTCTTCTGCCGCCCAGGCGTCTAACGAGCGATACGACACGAGCGTAATGAGCGCACAGCACGGGCGTAACACTACCCCCCCTCTTCCAAGATTGTCGCCCCGACAATCCGGGAGGGTAGTTCTTCGCGGTCCACAGCTCCTCTGTTCAGTGGACTCCAGGGCACCGAACGGTTCACTTGCCCTCCTCGAGCTGCTGCTCTGAGTAAACGGACCCCATTCCTCTTGGTCCCTGGTAGCCGCACTCCAGGTCTCCAACCGTCCTTCTTCTGGAGAGAGCTGGCCAGGCTCCCCCTCCGACGGTCCTAGGACGACCCCGCAGAAGCTCCGCTCTTTTCCCGGCGTGATCTCCCTCGCTGCCGTTCTCCCACGCCGCTACCAAATCTTCGGACAAGGGGGGGGGGAACTTGTGTGGACCCAACGCCTTTTCAGGCTCCCCAAGTCCCTGCCTCAGCATTTGCTCAACGTCCCACGGGAAAACCACAACTCCAAAAACCGTGGGCGAGGCAGTCTTCCTAAAAAAAAAACTTCCTTGAGAAGAAGTCTTCGGCCGATGTCCTGCCGCAGTACCTCCCCATCTCCTCATGTACCGCCGACTTCCTCTAAGAAAACAAATATTATGCGCAGTAAACAAGAAATTGAACATTTGAAAATCAAAAACGAAATTATAACACGTCGTACTAAAATTCTTTATTACAAATACATTTTTTATTAACATTTCCCTTTTTTTCTTTCGGGCTCCGACCTACTCTAGTTCCTCAATCTAATTTCCTCTCAGAATAAACAGCTAACCTATCCGAATGAACAACTTTATTCTTATGTCGAGGTGATTTCCGAATACAGTATACTACGTCACTAAGCTTTTTTATAATGAAGAAGGGACCTTCCCAATTGCTCTGCAATTTTGGAGCCTTTCCTTTAACTCTTCGGGGATTATATAACCAGACTCTCTGCCCCTCCTAAAAAAGCACTTGCCTAACTCCACGATCGTATCGAGCTTTCATTCGAGAAGATCTCATGTTCATCTGCCTCCGTGCGGCGGAATGAATTTCTTCCAATTTTTCCTTCAGATTCCGGACAAAATTTCCAACCAAAGGAGACTCCTCTGCAAGAAGCTTTGAAGGATTCCCCCGCAAGAGATCTGAAGGTAACCTGAGATCTCGAGCGAAATATAATTCCGCAGGGGTAACTCCAGTCGTCTCATGTTTCGCAGATCTATACGCCAGAAGGAACATTGGGATCCATCGATCCCAATCTTTTTGATTTTCAGAGACATATTTCGCCAGATAGTTGGTTATGGTTTGATGCTGGCGTTCCACTTGCCCATCCGACTGTGGGTGTAAAGCAGTAGTCCTAGTTTTCCTTATGTCAAGTAGTCTCATCAACTCTGCGAAAAGTTTTGACTCAAAATTCTTTCCTTGGTCGGTATGAACCTCTAAAGGTACTCCGTGTCTGGAAACAAACTGGCTTACAAAAATCTCCGCTACCGTTTTTGCTCTCATATTCTTTAAGGGAAAAGCTTCTACCCATTTCGTGAAACAATCCACTATGACGAGAAGAAATCTGTTTCCGGATTTCGTTACCGGAAGAGGGCCTAAAATGTCCATCTGAACTCTTTCTAACGGAGTTCCTACGTTATAAACTTGTAGAGGAGATTTCCCCTTCCCCGAGGGACCTTTCCTGGCGACACAGACTTTACAAGTCTTGCACCAATCCTCTACGTCCTGCTTACAAGTGGCCCAAAAATAACGTCTCCGAATCTTTTCTAAAGTTTTATTTACTCCAAAATGTCCTCCCGATGGAGAGTCATGCATTTCCTCTAAAATTCCTCTGATAAGTCTCTGAGGAACAATGAGCTGGAGAAAACTGGACTTAAGGTTTGGAGCTTCCCACTTTCTATAAAGTATTCCTTCCTTTAGGACTATAGCATCCCAATATGCCCAATAAACTTGAGCGGAAACGTCCTCCGCAGCAATCTCAGCGCGAGGTGGGCGAACTCCAGCTTCCTTTCCACGGAGTATGATCGAAATGCTCGGATCTACTCTCTGTTCCTCTCGCCACTCTTCCAAATTTTCCGCCTCTAATACGATGCGAGCGACTCCCTTTTCCGGAGTTTCAGAACTCCTTCTTTCCACTTTGGCACAATACCCACAGCCAAATGACTCGCATGTCCGTCTTGATAATCCGTCAGCATTCTTGTGAGAAAGTCCTTTCCTGTAAGTAACAACAAACTGATATTGCTGGAGTCTCTCCAGCCAACGAGCCAACTGCCCATCTAAATCTTTAAAGGACATAAGCCATCGTAAAGAAACGTGATCCGTACGGATCAAAAACTCTCGTCCCAAAAGATAATGGTGAAAAAATTTAATTGAATCCACAATCGCTAAAAGTTCTCGCCGAGTTACGCAATAATTTCGCTCGGCTTTATTAAGAACGCGACTAAAATATGCAATGACTTTCTCCTCCCCCTCCTGCTTTTGTGATAAAACCGCGCCAATTCCAATATTGGAGGCATCAGTGTCAAGGACGAACTCGCCCTTCCCCTTCGGAAAAGAAAGCACCGGAGGAGAGGACAGTACCCGCTTTAACTCATCAAAAGAATTCTGATGAATCTCGTTCCAGATAAACTTTACCTGGTTTCCCGTTAATTCGTAAAGGGGTTTAGCAATCGAAGAAAATCCTTTTATAAATTTACGATAGTACAAACAAAATCCGAGAAAACTTCGTAACAAAGTTCTCGTGTGAGAAATCGGCCATCTCTCTACGGCAGCAACCTTTTCGGGGTCTGTAGAAATACCCTCTGGCGAAATTACATGGCCCAAATACTTTACTTTCTTTCCAAATAAAACACATTTTTTAGGATTTATCTTTAAATTCGCTTCCTGCAACCGTAAAAATACTTTTCCCAGATTTTCTAACATCTAAGCAAAACTCTTTCCAAAAATTATTATATCATCTTGTTGCGTGTATATGGTTTCGAACTGCGCGCTTCGATGAATGACTGAACCAGACTGAACTCATATGCGTCACGTATAGATGTCACGATGGGCGCGCCACCACGAGGGGCGCGCCACTGCGATGGGCGCGCTGTAGCGCGCGTGTTTCTCTGTCACTACTTTATCTCCTTCTTCTTTCACAGTCAAAGTCACACGTCCTGTTTGTCTCGCGCAATATTAGCTTGTAATCGTTTCATTTAAGTTTAGCGTTAAACGTGTGTAATCTTAATATAGTTTCCTTGAAACGCACTAACGTGCTTGATATACCGTTACGAGAAGCTCTGCTGTCTGAGCGAAGCGTGCGCGATACATTCTTGTCGCTTCAGGTTATGGGCCCAGCACGCTTCCACTGCGCATAAAAAGATTACATCATGTCGACTTCGTCCATGCAAATGCCTCAGTTTGAGAAGCTGTCGGGTGCCGACAACTTCCCCATGTGGCGTCTTCAAATGTCGGCTTACTTGGAAGTACACGATTTGATGCAGGTGGTCGACGGATCGTACAAGAGCGAAGAACCTGGCAAGGCCGACCAGCTCGCGCGATTCAAAACGAGAGATGCGGCAGCTAAACTGGCAATTTTATCGGCTGTGGATGCTAATCAGCGTGAATATGTCAGTGCAGCGAGATCAGCGGCGGAAATGTGGGGAAGTCTGTGTCGAGTCTACGATCGGAAGAATCCGACATCGCGTACGAACGCACTCAAGGTGTATCACAGGTATTCGTACGATGGCCGGTCAATGGCGCAACACATTGCGCATGTGGACAATATGGCACAAGCATGCGTTGATGCTGGCGAAGAAATAAGTGACGAGAATTACTACGCTAAATTACTTGACGATTTGCCGGAACGGTACACACCGGTGGTTATTGCCTGGGACGTGGTTGCAACGCAGTCTCGTGACGTGCTGCGGCGTATGCTGCTGCAAGCTGAGGCCCGCATGGCCAATGCCGACTCGAGTGATCGGGCGTTGGCGGTCAAGGACAAGACACAGGGAGCAGTGGCGGATTCGGCTAAGACTTCCGGGAAGTCAAAGAAAAGTAAAAAGGCTGTCACATGTTTCAGGTGTCAACGTGTCGGGCATTATGCACGGGACTGCCAGTCAGGCAGTAAGAAGCAGGACAGTAACGCCAAGAAGCAGGATGGTGGTGGCAAGAAGCAGGACGGTGGCAAGAAGCAGGACGGTGCCAAGAAGCAAAATGATGACGGCGAGAAGTCGGCTGCCGGGGGCAGTGACAATTGCTTCACAGTTGGCTCGAGAGTAGCTGTCGACAGTGATTGGATTGCTGACAGCGGTGCTACATGCCACATGACGAACGACAAGTCATGGTTTGCAGACATGGTTGACTGTTCGATGTCTCTGAACGTTGCTAATGACACTCATATGGAGGCAGTAGGTCGTGGCACTGTGGCAGCTGAATGCCTGGTTGACGGCCGGTGGGAGCCAGCAAAGTTCCTTGATGTACTGTATGTACCATCGCTATCCAAGTCGCTGTTCAGCATTGGTGCCGCTGGACGGCAGGGTATAACAGCCTGCTACGATGGACAGAAACTACTATTCAAAAGAAAAGGTGAGATTAAACTGGTCGCCGATCAGCTTCCATCAAATTTGTTCGGATTACGTGTGCGTCGTCAACAGTTACAGGAGGCAAATGTGGCAGTCAGTGTACGACGCTGGCATGAGCGTCTAGGCCACGTGGGTTTGTCAACGATGCGACGAATGGTCAGGACGGGTGCGATTCCAGAACTGAAGATTCCCACCAATTATGAGCTCGTGTGCGAGAGTTGCATATACGGTAAGCACGCGAAGAAGCCGTTCAATGATGCTGATTTAAAGGCCTTCCGAAAAGGAGAGTTTATCTCGAGTGACGTATGCGGACCAATGTCAGCGGCCTCGTACGGCGGTCATCGCTACTTCGTCACCTTCAAGGACTACGCGACTGGTTTCCGTTTTGTCTTCTTTCTGAAGAGTAAGGACGAAGTATTCGACAAGTTTATCAACGTATACAATCGCATTGAGACGATGCATGGCGTTCGCATCAAAATACTACGCAGCGATAATGGACTTGAATATCACAACAGCAAGTTCCGTGAGTTCTGCAGCGCAAAGGGGATAGATCACCAGTTCTCGGCACCATACACGCCCGAGCAAAATGGTGCCGCGGAACGCGAAAATCGAACGCTCGTGGAGGATGGTTGCACGATGCGACTTGCGAAGAACCTGCCTATGGAGTTATGGGCAGAGTCAATCTTGTGTTCGGCATACTTGCGTAACCGGATGCCGTCGGCTAAATATCCAGACTCATCACCGTATGAACAGTGGTTTGGTTATGCTCCGAAACTTGAGCATGTACGCCCATTCGGTGCGATTGCATACGAGAAGGTCAAAGGACAGCGTACGAAGTGGCAGCCAAAGAGTGTTCGGCGCGTGCTAGTTGGTTACGAAAGCGAATCATCTAATTATCGCTTGCTTGACATGAAAACAAAGAAGATTACAGTGTCTCGAGACGTCATATTCGACGAGGATGGTCAGCCCCATGAAGATGAGGTAGTATCCAAATGGGTTCCCAAACCAGGAATTATACCTACGGCAGATGACGCTGAACCGCAAGCAGAGTTGAATACACCAAATGAAGATGAGGTGGAAGCGGAGTCGAGTACACCACGCCAAGATGAGACGGACGATAGCATGGAGTCGCGGCAGCTTCGTGATCGCTCCAGGCTGAAAGAGCCTAAGCGCTATCAAGCGCACGTATGTGAACTGATCGAGCCGACTTCTATGGCTGAGGCTGAGCGACGGTCAGACTGGCCAAAATGGCGTGATGCGCGGGATGTGGAACTTGCAGCTCATCGCAAAAACGGAACGTGGATCGAGTGCAGTCTACCGCCAGGCCGCAAACCAATCTCAGCGAGATGGGTGTTCAAGTACAAATTGGACAAGAATGGCAACATATCAAAGTATAAGGCTCGACTGGTTGCTCGCGGCTACAGCCAACGTGAGGGTATCGACTATTCGGAAACGTTCGCACCGGTTGTGCGATATGACACGGTGCGGGTATTGCTCGCATTGGCAGCAATCAATGACTGGGACATGCGTCAATTTGACATCCGAACTGCTTTTCTGTATGGTGAGCTTGACGAAGATATCTTTATGACGTTGCCCGAGGGAATGCTTGAAAGCGGTCAAGTGGTCAAGCTTCTTAAGTCGCTTTATGGCCTAAAACAAAGCCCACGACAGTGGAACAAACGATTCACGCAGTTCCTAGCTAAATAAAAATTCGTGGCAATTGACGCTGATCGCTGCGTTTTTATTGGCTATGTAAACGGCCAATTAGTCATACTCGCGGTGTACGTTTATGACGGACTGATGCTATCAACATCATCAGCCGCACTGGACGAAGTAATTCGCGTGCTCAAGTCAGAGTTCGAGGTGACACTAGAAAGTGCCGATTATTTCGTTGGTCTCGAAATTCGCCGTAATCGTGAGAAGAAAGAGATCCGCATTGGTCAGCGCGGCTACCTGACTCGTTTGGCCGAGAAATTCAGACTACTTGATGCAAAGGGGACATCAACTCCGACACAGCATGGGCTGCAGCTCGAGCGCTCGATGGCACCAGGGACCGAAGATGAACGACAGAAAATGTCAAAAGTGCCGTATCGCGAGGCGGTTGGTATGCTGATGTTCGCCGCATGTGTTAGCCGCCCGGACGTTATGTATGCGGTGTCGGTGGTTAGCCGCTACTCGGCTGACCCGGGTACGACTCACTGGACTGTCGTCAAGAAGATAATCTGCTACCTGAGAGACACTGCAGCATATGATATCGTATATGATGGATCAAACGAAGAAGGCCTAAAAATTTACTCGGATTCTGATTATGCTGCCGACCCGGACACGCGACGATCCAGGAGTGGTTATGTGGCGACACTGGCTGGGGGCGCCGTGTCATGGTCCAGCGAGATGCAACCAGTGGTCGCTCTGTCAACGACTGAGGCCGAGTACGTGGCTGCGTGTGGAGCATCAAAGGAGGCGCTTTGGCTTCGACGGCTGCTCAAATCAGTAGGAGTGAGGCTCGACAACCCGACCAAGATGTACCTTGATAATCAAGGCAGTATTAAATTGATTTGGAACCCAGAGTTCCATAAGCGTACGAAGCACATTGCCGTTCGCTTCCACTTTATCCGGGAAGTTCATGAAAGCGGCGAGATCGACATCGTGTATGTACCATCATCGGAGCAGTTAGCAGACATCTTAACCAAGGCATTACCGAAGCAGTTATTTGTGCTTAACCGGAAGGGTCTACAATTGGAACTTGAAGCGCAGAAGTCCTCAACCGGTGGGAGTGTTGCGTGTATATGGTTTCGAACTGCGCGCTTCGATGAATGACTGAACCAGACGGAATCTCGAACACGTCACGTATAGATGTCACGATGGGCGCGCCACCACGAGGGGCGCGCCACTGCGATGGGCGCGCTGTAGCGCGCGTGTTTCTCTGTCACTACTTTATCTCCTTCTTCTTTCACAGTCAAAGTCACACGTCCTGTTTGTCTCGCGCAATATTAGCTTGTAATCGTTTCATTTAAGTTTAGCGTTAAACGTGTGTAATCTTAATATAGTTTCCTTGAAACGCACTAACGTGCTTGATATACCGTTACGAGAAGCTCTGCTGTCTGAGCGAAGCGTGCGCGATACATTCTTGTCGCTTCACATCTAAATAGACTAAGCAAATTTTAAATAGCAAATCTTGCAACACTTTCTCCATAAGGCGCTCAAAGGTTGCAGGGGCGTTACACAAACCAAAAGGCATCACCGTAAACTGCCAGAGCCCTCTACCGAATGAGAAAGCCATTTTCTCTCTATCTTCGGATCGAATTTTTATCTGCCAATACCCACTTTTCAGATCTAGAGTACAAAACCAAATGTTACCTGATAGCTGATCAAATATGTCGTCAATTCTGGGGAGGGGATGTGAATTTTTTACCGTTATTGCGTTCACCATTCGAAAATCCACACAAAATCTAATGGTTCCATCCTTCTTCTTTACTAATACCACAGGAGAAACCCAAGGGCTTTTCGATTCCTCAATAACTCCACAAGTTTTCATCTCCTCCATAATTTTTTCCACTTCCCCTCTCATTTGAAAAGGAATTCGTCGAGGTACCTGCTTTATGGGGAGAGAGTCTTTCACATTTATGACATGTTGAACAACATCACAGTTTCCCGCAACAATATTTTCGAAAAATACATTTTGAAATTTTACAAGAAATTCGGAAAAAAGTTTTTTCTCAGTTAAATTAAGATTCTGAGAATTATTCTCGAAGAGCTCCTTCAAGGAAACAGGGACTTTATTCGAAACATCCTCTATTCGTGCTAATTGCGTTTCCGATTTTGAAATTCTGAAAGCAGTATCGAAGATCTCCTCTAAGTTCACAATTTTAAGAAAATCTACTCCAAGGAGACAATCATCATTAATATCGGCTACGAGCAAAGGAATTATCACAGAGTGGTTTCCTATTTCCACCTTAGCTTTCACTTTAGATTCTATAAAAACTTTTTCACCAGTAGGATATCTTAAATTAATTTCTTCTAATGGAAACTTTTTCTTTCCTGCTTTCACGAATTTCTTGTTAAGAATGGACACGTCGGAGCCTGTATCAACCTTGAAAGAACACTTTTTTCCATCAATTTTACCATCATAACATAAATAATAACAACTCGGCTTAATTCTATTTCCTTTTAAAACGGTTTTATTATTTTCGTTAAACACAACATTCTTATAACTAAAATTCGGGGTATTAATAACGCGAGCCAAACCTCCCCCGCTGAGTTCGACTAAGCCGCGTTTCCCTTTTCCTCAGGACATTCGGAACGGAAGTGCCCGGTCTTTCCGCATGTCCAACTCTCCGCGGCTGGCGCTAAATTTGCTGCCACGCCAATTTCCCTTCTGATCTTTCTTTCCTTTCTCTTTCTCTTTGCTCTCCTCCGTCTTCCCTTTTCCGTTATTCGAATTGCTGTTCTGCCCTCCCCTTGCAAAATTTCTATTTGTTTTCTCTTTTTCGCGAGCAAAGCCCTCCCCCTGAATTACTTTTAATGCCTTCGCTCTTTCAACGGCCCGATATAAGGAAGTTATTCCCTCTATTTGCAATGTCCGTCGGATAAAATAATCCGAAACGGCGGACACGAATTGCGAGCAAGCGATTTTATCTCGTAATTCATAGGGGCACTCAGGGTACGCAAGGCGAGACAGACGCTCGATATCGAAGCCAAGAGCGGCAAAATCTTCCCCAAATTTCTGTTTACGATTCGTCAGTGCGGAATAACTGTTTTGAGAAGAGTACCCTTCCCCGAATCGTAACTCGAGCTTCGTCCTAAGCTCCGCAAAGCTCAACCGCTCGACATCCTGCACCGTTTCGAGAATCGAACGCGCCCTTCCCCTCAAACTTGAGGCTAACGCGACGGTTTTTGTCGCGTCATCCCAGCCATTCGCTCGCGCGATCAAACTGAGTTGAGAAAAATATTCCTGTAACGGAGTCGTCCCATCGTACGTATCAGGCTTAAGCTTGTAACCAAGCCTGTCACTCGCGTCCGCGGCACTTTCACTCGCGTGCACGACACTTTCCCTTGCGCGCTCGGCACGCACCCTCGCGCTGTCCGCGACCCGCGTCCCCGCGCCGCGGCCGCCCGTGACTCGCGCTTCCGCGCCGTCCGCGACCGCGCTCCCCTCGCGAACGTCCCGCGCCCTCGTGCTGTTCGCGACTCGCATCTCCGCGCCGCGGCCGCCCGTGACTCGCGCCTCCGCGCCGTCCGCGACCGCTCCCCCTTCGCGAACGTCCCGCGCCCTCGCGTCGCTCGCGGCCCACGTTTCCGCGTCCCCGGACGCTCTAATATTGAGAGGACTTAGCTGCGGAATGTCGCTGGAGTTTGTCTCACAGAGACGACGTAGCTCCTCCTTCTGCCGGCGGAACGTCTCTGCGTATTCGCGCTCCCTTCGCGCTTGTTCCTCACGTAAGAGACTTCCTGTATGACCGTCCGGAGGGTTTCTGTGATTGACGACATCGCCGTCGCTTCCGTAGCGTCCCGCTGAGGCGTCTCCACCCGAAGCCTTTTCCTCGTGGCCATCGGTGTAATCGGGATGATGCTCGTTGTCGCTCGTCCGACCTCTTCGCCCGTCCGATCGGACGAGCCCCCAAAATGTTACGCCTGACACGCGTTCGCCGCACACGCACTCTCACTGCACTCGCGAACGCGCCGCGCTTCCCCGTCACCGGGAATAATGAAGCTTTTTATTATAAAAAGAAACGGATTTATTGCTCTATTACAGCGAAACACGTCTGTTAGCTTCGAGACCCAGAGCGTAAATCTGACGACCGGCTGTTATAAACAACCGTCGTCAAGCAAGCCGTCGTCCGGTCGCGATATTCTTCTGCCGCCCAGGCGTCTAACGGGCGATACGGCACGAGCGTAATGAGCGCACAGCACGGGCGTAACAATATGTTTCGATCTTGGATGAAATTGAGGGTTTTTTGTGAGACGAATCGCGCTCTGATTGTCGACTCGCAACACGGTCGGTTTGTCTTGTGGACGTCCGATGTCGTTCAACAATTTTTGCAACCATATGGCTTCTTTCGCTGCGCTGGCCGCTGCCATGTATTCGGACTCAGTTGTACTCAGCGAAACCGATTTTTGACGCTGTGATGACCAAGTCACTGCTCTGTTCGCGATACTAAAAACGTAACTGGTCGTAGATCTCCTCGTTTCGATATCGCCAGCATAGTCGGCGTCTGAGAAACCAATCAGATTGGATTCAGCGCTGTGTTTCTGATACTCTATTCCTACGTTTACACTTTTGACTAGGTACGCGAAAATGCGCTTTACAGCCTGCCAATAACTCGAGTTGTGTCGATTTAAAAACCTGCTTACAGAGTTAACGGCATACGCGATATCCGGTTAAGAAACAATTGCTAAAAACATTAGCGATCCGACGGCTTCACGGTACGGCACGCTCTCTCGTTCTTCGTCTCCCGACTCGACGGGATATAGCACGGTGTGAGGATCTGCGGGAACCGTCACACCTTTCGCATTTTTCAGGAGGTTCCCGTTAGCGCACGGTGCGATAGCGCACAGCCTGATAGCACACGTCAAATTTAAAATAATTCCCGATAGCCCACATCCCTTTAGCACACGTCCCGATAGCACACCAAATAAATGGCGCACTATCCCGATAGCGCACCAACTAATATGCACATTTGCCCGATAGCACACAAGAAAATGAAACATAGTACCGATAGCGCACGAAATGTTGGAAGCATTATCCCGATAGCGCACGCACGTTTCTTTCCCGATAGCGCACGAGGAGCGCTAAAGGGACGTGTGCTAACGAGAAAAAAAGTTTATTTCCCGATAGCACGAGGTGCACTACACCCAAACAACACGTGTTAGTCAAGTTGACGTCATGTAGACGTCAACCTGAGGTCAAGTAAATCAAGGTCATTTTGACATCAATCAGTACCTCCATATTGACAAATTTTTGACGTCATTTGGATATCAAAATGACATCATCTTGACCTTTTTATAAAAAAGCGCAGGGCGTGCGAGCACGCTTCGATGCGTTGCGGCTACGATAAGGAACATAGGGAACAAGGTGTAAAATATAATACGTCTTTATGGACTATTTGGTTTATTATTGTCCATATGCTTCTCCATGTATGTTTAAATAATATAACATATAACACAAAAATCAAAAGAACGTTTTTTATGTGGAGGTACTTGCAGGTCTGCTCCTTGTTTTAACAGCTCAGGCGCTTGTTATACCAAGCGCTGTGCACTTGTATTTAGCCACCTTTTAATGGCAGCTTCAGCATCTAAGAGCTTACTCCCAGGGTATAACTTGAGAAGTGAACCTGAAAGAAGTATGATTGTGTACACTGGGCTTCAATATCTAGAATCCATAGAGAAAAATCATACACGTAAAATAAGACATAAAATTGCAATAATTTTTCTCTAATGTAAAAAAGATAACAAAACTCTCCAATAAAGTAATACAGTAATACAGTAGTACTTTTTATTACACTTATACTCAGAAATATAGTTACTTTAATTTACTAAAACCTCTTTCAAAACATAAAAAGATTTGCAAAAACATAATTTACTTCGATTGTTATTACTTTAAAAAACAAAATTTGCAGGCATCACCAGAAATAATATAATACTCACAAAAGATTGCTTCCTTCAGTTTCAATTTATTAAAGCTAAGCTTGGTTTTATTAGTCCCATCCCAGCTCATCACTTTTGAGAGACGATTTGACACACATTTTCTCATTAGCTTTCCTGCCGCCTTACCTTCCAATACACAGTCAGAAGCAACTGCGTGGAAGAAATCTGCCTGGAAAACAAAAATTTAAACGTAATAGTGGTACTAGACTTGGACATATAGTTATACATACATTAATTTAAAGGATAACTTACTGTGCTGATGAGATTGATTTCGGTTTGCAAGAATTTTTCAATGTTGTTGAAATCATCCTCGGATTGAAGTGGCAGGGATGGAAAGTCTTTTGGTTTCTTAAGAGCAGCTTCCTCCGGGTATAGTTGCTTTATAATTCGTTGATTTTGTATCATTATAAAATCCAATTTGCTGTTTAGCTCATGAAGTAGCTCCACCTTGATTATTTCCACACTTGATGCCGAATACATTGGCTGAGATGAATGGGCTAAAACAATGTATTGCATATATTACAAACAATATCATATAAAGATCTTAACAGCACAATTTGTCAATCCCACCATCTTTCCTACTCTATTGGTATTTTTCATACAAAAACTTCTTTCTCATGCTTATTACGAAAAGGGAAAATTAATGACAACAGTTTACAAATTAATGAAACACTTATACAAATTAAGAGAAAAGTTCAGTTCATTTTTTATCAGTACATCACAGTACATCACTTACAATCATACTTACTCATTTACAAATATATACCTACCCTGTTGAGGGGTACTGCAATTCTCACGTTCACACACATGATGAAAACTATCTCTGGTAACTGGAGGAGAAAAGATCCAAATTAACATGTGGCAAAAATTCGTAGTGTAAAAATTTATAGAAATGTATGTAAACAAATAGCTTACATTTCCGTGGAGTATCAATCAGATATGGCCATTTCTTATTGCTGCCGCCGTCATCTAATAGAGAAATCAAAATGTGCTGTTAGAATTAATAAATATGACCATTAAAAGTCCAACTTACTGTATAAAGAGTGCACGACGTCGTCTTGACACTTTAAAATTCGTTTTTAATTACTTGGTGTCAAGACACTGTCGAGTCTCTTAATTTCAGAGATCTACACCATGCACTTCTCAGCAATAAAAACATCAGTATAAACTCACTGTTTCGTGATAATGGGAAAAGATTCCTGGAAATTTTCTTCTTTGACACACTCACACAGGAAGGAGAACTCCTGTTTGATGCAGTTGTATGCGAAGCTTCAGTGCATCCATCGTCATCTATAAAAGTTCTGTTTGAAGATGTTTTATCAGGGGTTTTCAATGAATTGAGTCTCTTGTCACATTTCATAGATGATGTAATTTGCTTCTCCTTTTGTGGTGTACTGGATGTGGCAACATTTGCCTTCGTTGATGTACCAAATACAGAAGTACTCTTCTGTGTATACAAGGTACCAGAAACATCCTTTGAGGTTGACGCATTTCTTTGCTGAAGCGCTTTTAATCTCTCTCTGACGCCACTTATTTGTGGAGAAGGTAGTAGTAACGTTCTGTCTTCCTCAGAATCACTAGACTCCTGCACAATGATTGTCTTCTTTTTTTTCTTAGGATTCAGCACAGGGCTCACATTGTCCATGTCCTTTTTACTACTGTCACTATCATCAAAATGTTTCTTTTTCGTAACGCGCCGTTTTCCCCTTCCCTTTTCTCCATCCGTTATTTCCGAGTCCAAGGCTTGACCAGTGTCAGCCTTCTTCATAGCTGCCTTACGGGCTACATTGTACGTACCTAAGAAAAGATTCGATTTATAATTATAATAAGAGTTGAACAGTGTAAGGTATTGTCTACATAAAACTATGTATATAAATTATCTAAATTATTTATGTAGAAAACTTTTTCCTCTATCTTTTGTGACGTTGCAGTTTCGCTGCATCGTGGCAGTGCCCCGCCGCCGTCACAAGGCGCGGGATTTTGATAATTCGCGCCCGAGGAAGATTTACCGAGTCAGAGCGAGAGATCTCCAGGGGCATAATTGTAATTGCGTTTCCGTATTCTAATCCTTTTTTTTGTATTTTGTAAAATCGCGTGGCGCCTCACCGAGCTGAGACCGGAGTTCCTGAGGAGCGGATTAAGGAGTGCAGGATCAGCCGAGAGGAATCGAGCGGCTTATCGAGCGACGCGGACGGACCACGGCGAGACTCGCCGGCCGGCGGGCGCAGGGGAGCGCGGCAAGAAGCGCGCGGCACGTAATTCGACGACGGACGGACCCGTCGAGGCAGGACCCCAGGACGCCGGGGCAGAATGAACTTCGCCTGCCCTCCGCACCTGTAAAAGGGATTCCGGGACGGATGGCCACCGTTCCCGGAAAGAACGAGAAGCGCGGGGACGTTAGCGTCTCGCCCGACCGGGAAGGATCCCGGCGAAATTACCGTGCGCGCAGGAAACTTGGAGCGCCCTGCGGGAGCAGGATTGTCGGCCCTGTGCAAGAATCCGCCGTGAGCTTGCGGGCTCGCCCCTAATTGGTCCGCGCGATAGCGTCGAGCAGCTGCGTGCGCCCGGGGTGGGGCGCGCAATCGATTCCGCGATCGAGCGAAATTTCGGGAGCACTCGTAAATCGTCCTCGATAGCAGCTGTACGTCTGGTACTTGTCGCGGTCGTAGTTACACACTCTCGACTCATTTTGACGATTCCTGGCGCCTGTTCCAACCTTGGGGTGACGGCAAGGAGCCTCGAAAGAGAAGGATCAACGGTGAGGTTGCCTCGGTATTATTCGGGATAATGTAAAGCCACGATACCGCCCTCCGGGTCGCGCTCGCTCGAACTTACATTCGGTAACCGGCGGCATGTGCCGACAAAGAGTTCATTAGGCGATCGATATCGAGAGCGAGGGGCCTTGGAATGGTATCGCGGCCGTGGGATTATTATCGAGTCGCGGAAAAGCTTCTGGAGATCGTGATCGATGCGTCCGCGGATTTCGTATCGCGAATTTACCGCCTCGTGTAACCTGAGTGTTCGCGAACGCCAGATTATTGCGTAGTAATTCGCCCGGTCGGGATGCAGACCGTATACGCGGTAATGGCCGCGTCTAGAACGTTCGCCTATTTCGCGTGTCGAGATCTTTCGCGTTGAAGAGTCGCGTTTCGACGATGCTCGCGTCCGGATAATTCGCGTTCGGTTATCGTTCGCGTTGGCTTGGTGCGTCACGTTAAGGTTCGCTTCGGGAATGTTACTCATGTAATCGTTTGGCTGTTTCTTGTGCTACAGTGTACGATTCGCGTTGGATTGCTATTGCGTTCCGTAGGATTCGCGGGAAATTGTGCACGTTCGCGTTCGTTATTGTCTCTTGCGTGGTTACTCGCGGAAATTCCGTACTTTCGCGTCAGCTCCGGCATTGTGCGTCATGACGAGGACCTCTGCTCCTCTTTCTTCGCGTTGAAAACTTGCTGACAATCGCGTATTGCATTGGACATTCCTCGCGCTATAATCATCGCGTAGGTTAGATTGAGATTTGCGTTAGATTAAGATTTGCGTTAGATTAAGATTTGCGTTAGATTAAGATCTGCGTTAGATTAAGATTGCGTCAGATTAAGATTTGCGTTAGACTAAGACCCTCGCGTTAGAACGAAGGATTATCTGGCGACAGAACTTCTGCTCGGCTCGGGAAGTGGCATTCACGCGCTTCGGGCGTGATCCACGGATATTTCGCGCTCCTTCGTGTTAATGATATTATTATCTCGCGTTTACTCCGATTCTTTGGGTTCGGTTGTGTTTTTCGCCGATCAACCCCGTTAGCGATAAGCTTCACTATTATTACTGTTCTCCGATTCATTACCCGCGCACTCCACGCGTTCTTTGTAATTTAACGAAACTTTCTGTTTATCTTGACGCCCACGCTACTAGCGTGGTTTATTTTCTTTTCTGGCGTCCGCATTGTTACCCATTTACTTGATCGCGGCTTCATGACAACCGCAGGCAGAATAAACGTTGTTAATTTAATTCAAATGATCTGAATTCGTGCTGTCGTGTCACCCCGCCGAATATCGCGCTGCCCTCCTATCCACCCCGCCCACACTCCTTAGGTCGAGCTGGCCAATTCCCCGCACATCGAAGTGCTTGTGTCTTGCGTCTCTTTGGGATTTTTCGCGGTTTCGGTGTACTTTAGTGGACGCGCATTGCGCCCAACGGTAATTCTCGATTCGCGAAACTTCAGATGTGCGAGGGAATCTTCGGAGAGGCCTAACACTCTCCTCTCCTCCCCCTTTTGATCCGGCACACGCCCCGGACCGCTCCGGTAGTGAAAAAGTCGTGACACTTTATCTGAGATAGTTCGTGTCGCTTATCTTTATCTGAGGTAAGATTTTTTTATCTATCTAAATGTTATCGATCTAAAATGTTAGATAATTTTTATGGTGGTTGTTTTGAACAGCGGATGCAATTTTACACTTTGTTTCTTACAATAGTAATAGATAGATATTCCCGAATAAAAAAAAAAGTTTTATTCTAAAGTAATGAAGTAATGAATTTCTACTTTTTACTTGTAATTTGATAATTTCTACTTTTTACTTATAATTTGATAATTTAGATAAATTATCCACATAATTTTTGCTGTTATCTTTATCTGATAATATTTTAAAACCAGTTTACCTTTTTGTCAGATAAAACTTTAAAAAACCGATCTTTATCTTTATCTCACAAGGGAACCTCGCGAACTGGAAAATTCTGATTTTAATGAAACTTTCCACACATGTAGGGGGAGTAAAAAGATGAATTTAGATATTTTTTGTAGCTGCCCAAAAACGGTTTTAAGGGGTGAAACCACTGCTCATATGTAGAGCGGTTTTTTGGTTTTCTCGATATATCTCGAAAAATATTTAAGATATCAAAAAATGTTTCTTATAAAAGTTTTACAGTAAAATCTCCTCTATTCGACAACATTAATAATATTTTTTAAAAATAATTTTTTAAACAAAATTTTAATTAAAAATTTAAAAAAAATTTTTTTTGACATTTTATTAATGTGGTTGAACAAAGATGTTTTTACCATAAAACTTTTATTTGAAACATTTTTTGATATCTTGAATACTTTCCGAAATATATCGAGAAAAACAAAAAGCCGCTCTACATATGAAAGGTGATTTCACCCTTTAGAACCATTTTTTGGCAGCAACAAAAAATTTCTAAATTCATCTTTTTACTCCCCCCTTTTACATGTGTACAAAGTTTTATAATAAAAACATTTATGTGTATTTAACCGCAACTAATAATTTTTTCAAAAATTTATTTTTGCATCTCTTATTTAAAAAAATATCTGTTGCGTATGTTATTTAATAAAATTGTAAAATGAAGATACTTTTATCCTGAATGTACTTATAATTCTTTAAACAATATCGTAAAATTTTCAGGCTTGTGTTATTACTAGACTCTTGGAGCGGACATTGTCCTGCGAACTTACAAGAATTTATGCCATCTAAAAATAAAGATGTACGGATTTTAACAGTACCAAAAAAAACCACAGCAATGATTCATCCTCTTGATGTTTATAGGTTTAGAGTATGGAAGAACTTTGTGAGGACATTTAGTGATCGCGTTACATTGTTAAATTATGATATCAATTTACATTTATTTAAGAAATAATATCATTAAATTACAATCCTTAACGCATATACAGCTGTCCTCTCCACGATTCCATAATCTTTTTAAATACGCTTGGTTCAAAAGTGGCTATATCAACGAACGGCCACCACAGTTTGAAAATCCAGTAGATTTTTGTTTCTCTGGAAAAGACATACAAGAAATACCACGCTGTTCCATATGTGGTGCACCTGTCATAATACGTTGTTCCTGGTGCAAAAAATATTTTTGTATGCATCATTTCTTTGAGGAATATCATGATTGTAAATACTATAAAATATAAGAATTGTTCGTAAGTAAAAGATATTGTTATCTAGATAATTATAATATTTATTACTAATATTTGTAATAAATATTCTTATACATTCTAGAGAACGCTGTCAACACGTATGGTCTTATGAGGAATATCATCAATAAGATCCAGACGTTCGGGCACGAAGACCGGGCATAATAAGAACCGCTGCGCGCTCGCCCCACCATCAAGTCCGGTCGCCGAGCGTCGCGCGTCGGAGCGAGCCTCGCGAGATCTACTATCGCGAGATCTAAAACGAAAATATTTTATAAAAGTCACACACGCACGCACGCACACACAGATGAATAAATGATAAATTTAGAAATTTTTAGTTAGCGCTAAAATTGTTACGATATTGTTTAAAGAATTATAAGTACATTCAGGATAAAAGTATCTTCATTTTACAATTTTATTAAATAACATACGCAACAGATATTTTTTTAAATAAGAGATGCAAAAATAAATTTTTGAAAAAATTATTAGTTGCGGTTAAATACACATAAATGTTTTTATTATAAAACTTTGCACACATGTAAAAGGGGGGGAGTAAAAAGATGAATTTAGAAATTTTTTGTTGCTGCCAAAAAATGGTTCTAAAGGGTGAAATCACCCTTCATATGTAGGGCGGCTTTTTGTTTTTCTCGATATATTTCGGAAAGTATTCAAGATATCAAAAAATGTTTCAAATAAAAGTTTTATGGTAAAAACATCTTTATTCAACCACATTAATAAAATGTCAAAAAAAATTTTTTTTAAATTTTTAATCAAAATTTTGTTTAAAAAATCATTTTAAAAAAATATTATTAATGTTGTCGAATAGAGGAAATTTTACTGTCAAAGTTTTATAAGAAACATTTTTTGATATCTTAAATATTTTTCGAGATATATCGAGAAAAGCAAAAAACCGCTCTACATATGAGCAGTGGTTTCACCCCTTAAAACCGTTTTTGGGCAGCTACAAAAAATATCTAAATTCATCTTTTTACTCCCCCTACATGTGTGGAAAGTTTCATTAAAATCAGAATTTTCCAGTTCGCGAGGTTCCCTTGTTAGTCAACCTGCAGGATCGCTCAACCAGGGCCCGTTGTTACCAGGAACCGCACTGCCACTAAGCGGTAAGACGCGCCAACGAGAGCGTGATACTCCTAGCCAAATGCCTCGTCATCTAATTAGTGACGCGCATGAATGGATTAACGAGATTCCCACTGTCCCTATCTAGTGGTGGGAGTAGACATGACTTACGGGAACAACAATAAAGGGACACGTTGGTAAAACGCTGTGGCGCTCACGTGCTGAGCGTAATTAAGATGCACACGGAATAAATAGCGAAATGCGGCGTGTTGCTGCTAGTACTGGGGCGGTACCCCGGGCGACGGTATGTGATGGTTGGCACTCGCCTGTGCCCCAACAGCATCATGCTGTCTGCCCGGTGGAGTGATATGGGCCATCCTCATGGGCGCGCTCGCATATCTGTCTGGGATCCCGAAATGGGTTTGTTGGGTTCAGTGGAGCCTCTGGGTGTCTCTTTTTGAGAAGTGATGCACCCGGAGAGCTAGCTGGCTCGACCCGACAGTGTTGCGAGCGGAGGATGGCCTAAGGGCGTTCTGCTCTTCTGCTGTGCTGCGTCACGCACGGTGGGAGAGTAGGACGTCGACAACACCCTCGTGGTGTTAGCGTTACACAAACGGTGGGCGACAACCCCCGATTTAAGTTTTGAAAGCAACACGCCGCGAGAATCTTTGGCATCACAGGTCGGCGGTCTCGAGGTGACACGCCGCGAGCGAGCTTGGAGCCTTGTGGCCATTGCTGTCGGCAAAGTAACACGCCGCGTGCGTAGTTCGCTGCAAAGCAACACGCCGCGTGCGTAGTTCGCTACAAAGCAACACGCCGCGTGCGTAGTTCGCTTTATTATCAACTAAAGCAACACGCCGCAAGTGTGCATGAGTTGCTGACTACCATCTAAAGCAACACGCCGCTAAAAGCAACACGCCGCAGGTTCTAAGATTCGCCTAATCTCCAAGGCAACACGCCGCGGAATACTTAAGTTGCTAAATACCATCAAAAGCAACACACGGCGTTGATCTTTTGGGACCGACTGTGCTTCTCGCGTTCTTTTCATCTATTTATGCAAAGTCATGGTCTACAGGGCTGTTGAAGTGTAACGCATGCTGTACCGTAGCACTTAGCCTATCACAGTTAAGTCGTACTCTACCTCCAGCGTGGTTCCCACTAGAAGCTACGAACAGGCTTAGCCTACGTAGACTAACAGAGTTAAGGCGATATGCGGGTTCCCCCGGCCCGCGGGCCTTCGGGCTGCTACCGGCTCTTTCCGGAGGGGGTGCGGGAGTTTTGGGGGGTGTGTGAGTGAGTGAGCGTCCATGTTTGTGCGTGTCCATGTCCTAGGTGTTCGTTGCGTGATAGAGATGCGGTCGGGTGTCGATGGATATTTCTCGAAGACTAACCAAGCTGGGGAGTAGTAGCCCCACGACCGTAGGACGCGGATATGTTAGTACCTGACCTCTGCGGCGTAATAAATGGTAAGTTCTGGCCTAGCGCCAGTAAAGTCCATGTGAAACCGCATGTTTAATGTGGAAGAATCGCTGTCCGTGTCTGGGCGGAGCCTATTCGGGAGTTGAAGTCGGCCCCCCCGGGCGCATGTGTGGAGGATTAACTGATCACTATTTCCTCATATCCTGCTAGTGGGAAGATACGCTGGCAACGTCTAGCCTGAACTCTGAGTGAACGGTGTTCTCGGGGCATACGTGCTCATTAGTAGGGGTGACGTTAAACCTTTAGCATCAAATTTTATAACATTTTCATAGAGTCACGTCTGCATGAATAGGGGTGATCGCCCGACGAGCTGCTTCTCAGCTTTCATGTAGTTTAACTAGGGTTGTTATCCGGCAGGGATAGATGCCCATGCGCGTATGGGCTGCCATGATGGCCGAACCGTCGTAACACGCGCAATTATATAGTATGAAAAACACTAAAAGCACCAATCCGGACGGAAACAGAGTTGACGACAAGGCTAAAACGGAAACGGACAAGGTTAATTCTGACAAGAAAAAGGACGGGGACGGACAAAAGACGACTGCGACGGCGACTGCGACTGCGACTAAGACGGTGACGGTGGCGCTGACCAAGCTTAAGAAGGGTTCGGAGAAGCCAGCCGTGCAGGACGGTCTAAAGAAATGGCCGACAAAAACGGCGTTAGCGGACGCAAAGACGACGGACGAAGACAGTTCGGTGGGCGACCCATTTGAGCGCAGTGGGAAGTTGATTAGGAGCCCACCTCCCGGACTCCCGCGAGGGATGAGAGGAGTGTTTCATGCGAGATAGTCAGGGAGGGTGTTGCCCGAGGGACGAATAAGCTGCGGGCGGGCTCGGAACGGCCCCTGCCAGGTGAACGCAGGAGCAGGGCCAGCGCGAGTTGCGTGTCCGAGGAAGACGAGGTGTTCGGGCGTGACGGTGCGGCGAATCGGGAGGAATTGGCCGCCGAGGCAATGCACGGTATCAGAACTAGGCTGGATGGCATCCTCTCTGATCCAAATGGCAAGTTCAGCAAGCCGGTGGCGCAAAGGGTAGCGGCGCTGTTTAGCGAAGCATCTAAATGGATGATGCAGTTGGGGTGCGACAACGCGTACTTGAGGGACGTCTGGAGAGGACGGAGACGAACCGTCCCCCGCCAGCTACTTTCGCGGAAGTAACGGGTAGGAGGAAGGAGCCTCGTCGCGAGGCTGATGTTGGGGCCCCTACGGCGCTGGGAATAGGCAGGGCTGGACCCCGGAACGGTGATAGGGAGCTCACGGTGGTTGTGGCCAGCAGCTCCGAAAAACCCGTTGAAGAAGTTAAGAAGACGCTGCTAGAAGCTATAGACCCAGTAGCGTCTAATATTAGAATTAGAAACGTGAGGAAAGGCAGGGACGGCAGGGTCGTAGTGCAGGCGCATTCCAAGATAGATGCGGAAAAAATAATCGCCAATAAGGCGATTAGAGAAAAAGGCCTTACGGCGGCCCCTCCGGCTGCCAAAAGGCCGAGAATGATTTTGTATGACGTACCAAATAACATAGAAGTCGATGGTGTCAGGCAGGCGATAATAAAGCAAAATCCTGAACTTATCAATGGGATGGATGCAAAAGCATTCGAATCGGAATGTACATTCCGATTCCTCTTAGGCAAAGGAGATGTAGAAACCGTGTTATGGAGGTGTTATGAAACTGGGTTATGGAGGTGACACCCGGTATGCGCGACAGGCTTAGGAAAGCAACGAGGTTATACGTGGGTTGGAGAAGCTGTAGGGTCGCGGACTTCACGTCGCCGACCAGATGTTTCCGGTGTTTAGGCCTGGGGCACATCGCGAGGCACTGTGGGGCGGCGGAAGAGACTTGCGCACACTGTGGCCAGGGGGGCCATCGGCGGGACAAGTGCCCCAATGTTACAGGGCCGAAAGTGTGTGCAGTATGCAAGAGATAAGGGCGACCATCCGACCACGCGGTAGATCATAGAGGGTATCTTTCCTACGCGGTAGCCAGAAAGAGAAACGCGGGCACCATCGACAATGGTTAGGCAGGGCACGCAGGGTGTCTCGAGTATGAATGTGGTACAGTGTAATTGTCAAAGAGCGTATGCGGTCATGTGTGATTTAGGTGAAATGCTGTGTGAACGTCGAGTGAGTGTGGCACTGCTGCAGGAACCGTGTGTGAAGAATGGACGAGTAGTTGGACTCCCGCTACGAATGGATGTGATTGTGAATGAGGGTGAATGTGTCAAGGCAGCAGTGATGGTGAATGATCCCAATCTGGGTGTGATGTGTGTAAGGGAGTGCACGGACGAGTATGGTGTGTGCGTGTGGTTGAAGGGAGACTTCGGCGAGATGTATGCGGTGTCTGTGTACTGCTGGTTCGGTGAGGACATCGAGCTGTACCCGGCGTACATGGACAGGGTGCGAATGGCGACCAGAGGAAACCGTGTGCTGGTGAGTATGGATGCGAATGCCGTCTCTCCCTTATGGTACAGTAAGGGCAGGGGCGGCAGTAGAGAAAGTGAAATGCGTGGGAGAGTGCTTGAGGAGTGGATTGTCGCAAATGGTATGATTGTGTTGAATGAGCCGAGCGAGAGTTACACTGTTAGCGGACCCAATGGGGAAAGCGATATTGATGTGACTCTCGTGAGCGATGTGTCTGGGGGATGCCAGTATGAATGGAAAGTCAAGAGTGACTGGGGTATCAGTGACCATAATGTGTTACTGATACGTATGATTTGTGGCGAGAATGTTGAGCGTATGGAACGTATGCCTAGGTGGGTGTGCAAAAACGTGGACTGGGAGGGATATGAGAGCGATCTGGTGGAGTATGCGTCTGAAGATGCTGTGAATGTGATGGATGACTGGGACGCAGATAGCTTGGAGGAGCGCGTCACATCATGGATCCTGAGGGCGAATGACAATAGAATGAAAAGGCGAGTGTGGGGTTGCGAGGAAGCTTGTGTGGTGGACGAATGAACTTGAGCGCATGAAGAAGGATGTGAGGAAGCGTAGGCGTGCCTACCAGCGAATGAGAGGGAGAGATAGGAGTCGAGTGGAAGAATGTCTGAGTGCGTACAAACGAACGCTGAGAGAGTACAAGAGAATGATATGGAGTGTGAAAGAAGAAAACTGGAGACAGTTTGTGAGTGATAAGGGAAATCGGGATCCGTGGGGTGATGTGTACAAAGTGTGTATGGAAAAGTATGGACGCGACAGATTGAGTGCCATGAAGGTGGGTGACAGGACAACGAGTACGTGGAAAGAGAGTGCGAATGTGCTGTTAGATCGCTTCTTCCCGGACACGGGGATGGAAGATGTACGATTGGCAGAGAGAAAGAGAAGGTTGAAAGAACATTCGAGTGGAATGAAGTGGATGTGGCTGTGAAAGCAATGAAAGTGGGTAAGGCACCCGGGTTGGATGGAGTGACTGCGGAAATGTTGCGTGCTGTCTGGCGTGCTATTCCGGGGTGGTTGAAGAGAGTGTATGATGTGTGTCTGAGCACCAATCGTTTTCCTAAGGCGTGGAAGACTGCGAGAGTGGTTGTATTGTTGAAGTCCCCGGAGAAAGTGCAGTCGGACCCCGGGTCGTACAGACTGATCAGCCTGCTGTCTGTGCTTGGGAAAGTGTTAGAGCGATTGATGTTAAATAGGCTTGAGCGATTGATGTGTGGTAGAATGTGTGAGGCACAGCACAGGTTTGTGAAGGGACGTTCGACCGAGAGTGCGTGGAACAGCGTGCGTGAGTGCGTGAGTGGGTCCGAGCACAAGTATGTGTTGGGAATATTTGTGGACTTCCAGGGTGCCTTCGACAACCTGGAATGGCCATGTGTGCTTGGAAGATTGCGTGATGAAGGATGTGAGGAGATTGGGTTGTGGGAGAGTTTCTTTGATGATAGATGTGCATGCATGATAGGAACGATTGAGGAAATATGGAAGGAAGTCGTGCGGGGTGCGCCGCAGGGGTCCATCTGTGGCCCATGTATTTGGAACCTGCAGATGGATACGCTCCTGTGGTGGCTCCGCAGACTAGGATGTATGGCGACGGCATATGCTGACGATCTATTCGTGCCTATCGAAGGACAGAGCAGATCTGGAGAGAATGGGGAACGAGTGGATGAGGATAGTGAGTGAATGGGGTGCGAGTGTCGGTGTGAAAGTTTCAGAGAGCAAAACTGTGATGATGTTAATGAATGGAAGTCTGTCTGGAGCGAGACACCCGAGCGTTAGTGTGAATGGGAAGCATGTGAAGTATGTGAAGTGTGTGAGGTATCTGGGTGTATGGGTGGGCGAGCGAATGAGTTTCAAGCCGCACCTGGAATGTATGAGAAAGAAGTGCATGAGTGTAGTGGGAATGTTGAGACGAGTGATGAGGAACGAGTGGGGATTGCGTAAGAGAGCGTGGCGTGTGATTTATAAAGGGTTGTTTGCTGCGTGTGTGATGTATAGTGCGAGCGTGTGGTATGAAGCCATGAAGTACGAGTATGCGTGTGAGGCCATAAATAGATGCCAGAGAGTGGCGATGAAGTGCCTGTTTGAGTGTCTGTAGAACGGTCTCCACGGAAGCCATGCAGGTATTGATGGGTGGTCTTCCGTGGGACCTGGAATGTGTCAGAAGAGGTGTGAGTGCGAGAATAAAGAACGGTTGGAGACTGAGTGAAAGAGATATTATAAGTGAGGAAAAAGTGAGTGCGAGGGATATAGTTGAGCGCATGAAACTGATGGATGATAGGCTGTATGAAAGATGGCAGAGTAGATGGGACAATAGCGTGAAAGGACGAGTGACTCATGGCTTCGTGCAGAATGTGAGGTTTGCCGAGATTTGCCTAGGATTCGAGCCGAGATTATGGCTCGGCTACATCCTGACGGGTCACGGCAGTTTGAATGAGTTTCTGTATAAAAGGGGACTGTCTGAGACTGAAAGTTGTGCGTGTGGTGCTGAGTGCGAAGATTGGAAGCATATGATGATTGAATGTGAAATGTATGAGGATGTAAGGAATCTGGACGAATGGGGAGTCAGTGTGAGTGAGGATGGCAGAGTGGATGTGAGCAAGGTGTTGGAACGAAAGGAAAGATATGAGAGTCTGAGCAGGTTTTCGGCATGTGTGTTTCAGAGAAGAATGAGTGCGAATGTGTGAGGTGTATGAATGCGGCTGACCAGTGCCGGGTCTGCAGGAGACCTAACTGGGAGCAGTTTCGGCTGCGAAGATCCGACCAGTGATCTAGACTGGTACCACGGGGACCGGTGGCCCAGGGAGCTTGCTCCCGCCGGTCGCGGGTAGGAACATCGTGGTGGCAGTTGTTTACAGCCAAATGCTGGCTAGGATACCCGAGTTTCGTACTTGGGTGTCCGACGGGTGAGCTGCGTCCCAACAGCTCGGGTACCAGCCTGCACAGCTGGTAGAGCGTGGATAGTCGCTCGCCCCAACCAGTGGGTTGCTGTCCGGATCCTGTAGTCCCGCAGCGCACTGGTAGTACCGACTTCAGTCGGTACGCGCTGATTGGGCCTATCCCAATCCCGCGCCCATGGGGGCCGTGTGGATGAAGCTCTACGAGCAGGTGCCGCACGTTAAACAAACGACATATTCTGTCCCTATCTACTGTTGCCCGAGGGACTGGTAGGCTGCGGGCGGGCTCGGAACGGCCCCTGCCAGGTGAACGCGGAAGCAGGGCCAGCGCGAGTAGCGAGTCGGAGGAGGACGAGGTGTTCGGGCGTGACGGTGCGGCGAATAGGAAGGAAATGGCCGCCGAGGCGATGCATGAAATTAGAACCAGATTAGATGGCATCCTCTCAGACCCGAACGCTAAGTTCAGCAAGCCGGTGGCGCAAAGAGTAGCGGCGTTGTTTAGTGAAGCATCAAAGTGGATGATGCAGTGTTATGAGCGCACAACGTATTATATATTAATTAGTGCACTTGGAAACTACGAGTCGCCGCCGGTAAGAAATCCGACCCTAGCGACAAGGACCGCTGACACGAAGGCCAGCACGAGTCGCGGTTATGACCATATATGGGTATTCCGATCGCTAGGCCTCCGATCCTAAAATCAAAAGCACTGACTGCTAAGTCAGCAACACGGAGGCGATAAAACGCCCGCCCTTCCAAGGAACGGCGGGCAGTCTAAGAACCGAGCGCGTACCGCGAGTCGACGTATCGTTAACATATTGTAACCCGCAAGTCAGGGTAGCAAAAGTCAACGAGTGTGATAATAAAGTTATTTGTTTATTCAACTTGACTGCAAAATCCAATAAGTGTCCTCTCTTCCTCCTATCCGGCGGATCTCAAGAACCCTGTGCCGGTCTCGATCTCCAATCCAAGGCGCGGCACAACAATTGGTGGCAGCGGTGGGATCTGCTAACCGAGCGAGAGGACATCCTAATAAACCTGCAAAAAGGGAACGGATCATCAAACGGCGGTGACACATCCCGGAGAGGAACAGCCAGATCCCGAGTGAGTGAAACGACGGTAGCAGCCGCCGAGTGTTATCAGCGACACCGGAGAAGGCCCCGACCTACCGCACGGACTCGCCAGCCCAAGCAGCGAAGCAGCGACGCAGGGACGCAGCAAAGCAGCGACGAAACGAGGCAGCGAAGCGGCCCAGCAGGACAACGACTCAGCGAAAGCGGACAAGATGCGATACACAGCGTTAATGTAAGTCCGTTACAATTCGATATTGCGAGCGCCCAATGTAAAACTTAATGTCAGACGGCAAAATCACCCCATCCCGTCCCATCCGAAACGAGTCGTTCTTGCACAGCGAGACAGCGCGGAGCGCGATTGAATATAGCTCGCGAAGCCCCGTACGCGTAAATAGACGTACTTTTAGCGAAGCGTTAGACCGCGTTCGACAAAATTTAGACTCGCGAATGTCAGACGATGACTCGCCAATACTAGAATTGCACCCGAACGTTGTAATAGAACGAGAATTTTCGTTCGACGAAGTAGACGCAAGTTTAACGCGCGAAAATAATAACGGCGACGGTAGACTGACCCCGACACAAGCAGACGCACATTCGGACGCCGCAGACAGTGACGCGTGGTGGCTACACTGGGACAGTGACACATCCTACCGCTGTGGCCTTGATTCACGAGACGAAGAGTCCGCGGAGGACACTATGAGCCAGCAAGGAAGAACGACTCAAGACCATATACCCCGCGACGAGACTCAAAATATGCCGATAACACCCGAGCAGGTCAACGCGGAATTAGCGCGACTCCGACCCTCGGTTAACGGGCGACCGTCCGACATCGACCAAGGCCGAGCCCCTGAGCCGGTGCGAGCAAGTCCAGGAGCACAGGGCTCCGTGCTCACCGACATCTTGAATATGATGCGCGACATGCAGGATCGTTTGAACCGTGCGGAGGCCGTGGAGTTTGAGCGCTCTGTCGAAATCTTTCGCGTCATGCGCGACATGCAGGATCGCATGAGCCGGATAGAAGCCGCTAATTACGATCGCCCCGACGAAATAGGTCGCCGCGTGCGCAGCCAAGGTCCTCTCGACATAACTTACGGACGAACGTTGGAAGACGTCAGAAACCAACACGATCCCATAAATACGTACATTAAATTAAAGGAAGCCCGCGATATGATTCCGGAAATCGACGGAACGTCGCGCAGTCAGGTACAAAAATTTCTAAACGCCAGCACCTATGCGATGAATAAAATTAATCCCGCAGAGGAAAAATCATTATTAAAGGCTATACTTTGCACGAAATTGACGGGCAAGGCCATGTACGATTTCCAAACGCGAGACATACATTCTTTCGCTCAACTGAAGCAGGAAATAGAAATGTGCTATTTAGCAAAACGAAGCACCACGCACATTCAGAAAGAATTTAATATGCTCCGGCAAAAGCCAAGCGAAAGCGCGAGAGAATACGGACTCCGTGTAGATAAAATATCAATGGAACTATATCAATCAATGATCGAAGGCCGTGAACATTCTTCAGAACAAAGAAAAGCGATATTAGATACAATGCAAGAGCTAGCGCTAGAAAATTTCCAGCTAGGACTCCGAGATGACATTCAAACTATCGTGCGATCACGAAATTACGCTAATCTAACAGCAGCAATTTTGGGCGCCACGTCAGAGGAAAAATTGAAAGGTCCTCCTCAGCGCTCGACTTATAATACCGACCAAAACGAAGACGGTCAGGAGCAATCTCGACAAGCTCGAAACGTTGGAATTGAATGCCACAAATGTGGAAAAACAGGCCATTACGGGCAAGACTGCCGTACGAGCCGACAAGCAAATAAATTCGCGCTGCCGAGAGCGGACAAGCCCGGCGGGATAAATACGATCAAGTGCACTTATTGCAGAAAGATCGGACATAAGCGAGAAGAGTGTTGGTCGCTGAACGGACGACCCAACACGGAACGATCAAACCGATCGAAAACGGACGCCCCCAAAAAGGCGCCAGTAAATGGTTTAAAGGTAAGAAAAAAGAAATCGCGAGAAACGAGCGATGAAACTTCCTCCAGCAGCGGCAGCGAAGAAGACGAGAGACCCAGGAAGAATAAGGCACGAGCCGCCGAGGAGTATCAAATGTCGCAGATAATGGGAAAGCATAACATGCACCCCTTAAACCTGATAACACTGCCGATTCAAGAGGCCAAGAAAAGCAAGACGAATTTCCTATTAGACTCAGGAGCGATCCTGACGCTAATCAAAGTAGGAAATTTAAAAGGCAACACTATGGTGCAAGAAAAACGTCTGACCGGAGTGACGGGACACAAGATCCACACGCTCGGAAAAATAAAAGCAACCATAGATCTCGGAAACCAGAAAGTACGCCATACCATGTACGTGGTAGAGGATGATTTCCCGATCGATCATGAGGGAATACTGGGGAATAATTTCCTCACAAAGCGCAAAGCCGCTATCTCACACGCCACAAAGCAGGTACACATCGGAAGAGTTACATTTAAACTCCGACCATATAAGAAGATAACCTCACCACCCTGCAGCAGAGTAGGTATCGAAAAGGGTAAAGAACCTACACCAAGAGTATTCATCGGACACTGTTTGATGGAGCCGACAGATTTCGAATACCCGTTAAGCATGTCCAACGGCGCGGAAAAATTAGTAGAGACACCCATACCGCGCGTAGCTCTAAAAGAGAAACCGGTAAGTGACATCACTGACGTACTCACGTTACACGCGACCAAAAAACGCAAATTTATTTCAGCGCAAGTCAAGAAATTATACGCGCAATTGCAAACTAATCATTTAAATAGCAAAGAGCGAAAAGCATTAGAAAAAATTTGCAATGTATTTTATCTAAAAGAAGATAAGCTGAACGCGGCGACGCACGCACCAGATTTCGCCACCGGAGTCGTACGTTCTCAGGGACCAGAAGGCCAAGTTCAACCGAACATCTACGCCAGCAGAAAATTAAGCAAGGCGAACCGACAATTCGACAAAAGGACGTACAAAGAAACATTTAGAGTAGGCGACAAGGTACTATTACATGACGAGACAGTACGACGTGGACGATCGAAAAAACTCGAGTCCCAATGGATTGGACCATACGTGATTGTCGAGAAACACAGCGACGTAAACTATACAATTAAGATTAAGCGAAAGACATTACGCGTTCACGCAAATCGTTTGAAAGCCTTTATCGAAAATTAGAAAAAAAAAGTGAAAGCACCTAAACTTAAAGACCTTTATTGAAAATTAAAAATATATGTAGTAAAGGAATAGGCGAGAGTAAGAGTACATAAAAATAACTTACTAGAACCTTCACACACACTAGTAGGAATAAACCGAGAAAATCATAATTTGCGACGACGCCGGCTATCCTCGGTCTCGCCGGCCGGGAGGAAGCGCGCCGTCGAATTAATTATTGCCCAGATCTCAAAACGCGGAACGTAATTCTTCGCTCAGTTCTAAACGATAGCTCGACCGAATACTCTCACAAACTCGACATTGGGCGCCAGGTGTGGAGAAGGCCACACCACCTTATTCAAAACTGTACGCTAAAGCTTAAACGCGAAATCGGCAACTATCTCAGTCGTGTCTTTGATGAGGCCACGGGGCATTGGTTGGAGCGAGGAGAGGGAGCGCCGCGCAATCAACGCACAAAATAAAGTCGATAGATAACAAGAAAAAGTGTATTTAATAATGCAACAGGAGGACAAGATAGTAGGTGGTCCTCTGCAAAAGGGTCGATCAGTTCACTCGGCGCGACCCGTTAACACATTATGATATAACAACGCAGGAACGAAGACGATACATTCAGGTGGAATTTCAGAACTATACATTTACGCGGAATCTCAGAACGGCACGCTACGCCACTCTGACGCAGAATCTTCGACAACACATTCACGCGAAATCTCAGAATACTTTACGATATTCTAACGCAGAGTTTCCGACGATACATCAACGCGAAATCTCAGAATACTTTACGATATTCTAACGCAGAGTTTCAGACGATACATTAACACGAAATCACAAAACGATCTCTTAACGCGACTTCTCAGAACGGTACGTTGACGCGGAATTTCAGGCGAAACGTTACGCCACGCTACGCCCAACGAACACGGTACTTCCGCACGCAAAGCGGTACGTTACGCTAAATTACGCAAAACGATGACGATACCTCAGTATCACGCCAGCAATAAATTGACCTCGCGATGGGCCTCGGTCATCACGCCCTTGGCCTCGCGAAGTCCCCGATGCGAAACGCAACGATGCCCCGCACGCCACGACGCGATCACGCGGAGCTCGCGCGGCGGCCCCACGATGATACGGTACCCGGTCGTGCGAAGAGCACCCCGCCCAAAACGGCTCGACTACGCCCGGCGCGTCTCCCCGTTAACGATTTCCAAATCGCGGAATCAACCGCCCCAATCGCACGAAAATCACGAAACATATACTCTCGAAAACTCACAATACGAGCGAAGTCTCATCGCTCACGAACAATTCACACGGAAACGACGAAACACGAAACGCTGACTGTCGGCGGCCGCACTTCCGGATTCCCGAGACGGGCAATTCTCATAATTATCCGACTGGGCCCTCCCGCGGTATTTCTTTCGATAGGCTACAATCGGTTATTACATTTTCTCGCGGAACAACGCGATTCCCGGGAGGGCCCTCGATATGGCGACGGTCTTACTTGGAGGAGTCAGAGCAGTGGCCTTACAATGTGGCTCTAGTACTCGGCGTTAGCTGGTCGTCCCAAAGGGCCGGTGGTACCTCGATGGCGGCTCGCACGACAGTCCCCGCTCCTCGGCTCGGCGGGACCACGCCGGGCCCGCGCTCCTGCGCGCCAGGTTTGCCAACTGCTGCTGCTGCCGATCGCCGCGCCCGACCACTGCTGCCACGCGGCGATCGCCGCGCCCGGTTCGGGCGCCTCTCGCCTGCGCCTCCACCTACCGGTTCAGTCCGCTCTCAAATCCGCCTCGAGTCCGGCTGTCCAGGCCGCGACTCGTGCACCGGTTCGTCGACGGCCAGGCTGGACGGGCCATGGCCCGTCGACCGGTGGCGGAGCCCCGGTAGTGGCTACGTGCCCGTTCTCGGGGACCTTCGTCGGGGCGTTCCCCTGGTGGTCTCCCCCGCTCTCGGGCCGGTACGTCGTCGCGGCTACGTGCTCCGTTTTCGCTGTCCCTGGCTAGGGCCCCGGCGTGACCCGCCCGTCGGCCGTGCGTCCTCGGTAAGCTCGGGCTGTCCACCTGTAATATTCCCGCGCTGCGGCTTTACGCCGTTACATAAATATCTCCTGGCCATCTGCTCCGCACCTTCTCGAAATCTGAAATCTCGGAAATAAGTTAACCTAACGTTACGCTAGCGCTCCGCCCGTCTCGGGCGGAGGCACCACCCTTGACGTCCCTCTCGGTCGAGCTATCATCGGAGCAAAGGACGCGACAAATGTCACGTCACAAATTATATAATATTAAAGGAAAGCAATTTAAATAAATGTACGCAAGACACTACTAAATTTATATGCGATCAGATTTTCCCCGTGTACTTTGTAACGGCGAATGCACCAAGCGAAGTGCAACTTTATGTAAAGGCGCCTAGATTCATAGAAAACCGTAGACAACGCCACATCATTTCTAACGTAACATTTTGGATAACGTTAACCGAACCGCAAACATGGTTATACTCCACCCCAAAAATATCGGATATAATAATTCAATGTAATTGTTCGAGATTCCGTTATCTCGTTGCGCCACCGTATCAGATGGCAGCATCGATCGGGTATCGACTGGCCGGATTCACGCGGCAGCTATTGCAAGCACGGGCGCGAGCGTCGTCGTCTTCTTCCGCACGACGATCAGAGTAGAAATATGGCCGCGCAGTGACAAGACGCATAACGTGTGCTACGTGCGTATAAGTTGTGACTCCGCATTGAAGTGCATACCGCAGTGACCAACGCTGCCTAGAAACATTTCTAAGATGTAAAAGAGACCGCTCAGCTCAGCTCTGGTACAGCAACACGACGACTCAGGCTCACACGTGCGCGAGTGCCGACCGCCACGTGTCTCACCGGCTCACGGGCGACTCAACAGTAGAAGAGCAATTCATACAATTGTCTCGGACAATCAAAAGACTTCTCCTTATACAAGCTCATCGAACTCTCAGGTCAGACTGTACATTTATCTCGAATTAAAGACTGTTCAGACTGTGTTCTGAGCTACACAAAATAAAAGGAAATAATTCATTAACACCTTCCACGCGCGTCCTTCTCATCCCGCTTCCATCGTCGGGATAAAACAGCGATTTCGCGAACATTTGGTCCTTCGAGCCGGATGCGTGGAACCTAGAGTGTAGCTCAGAAACAGATCATGTGAACAGGGCATGCCCTTCGACGTGCCACGTAGACATTATCGCGCGTTTTCGCGAGTGAAGTACAGACATCCTCACGCGCGCTCGCGAGTGTTACACAAACATTATCGCGCGCTCTCGCAAGTGTAACGCGGACATGAACACGTGCTCAGTACATGACCTGACTCTCGCGTCACGCAGTGTTTCTCTCACGCATCTTTCGAACGTTCTCGTTTCGTGCAGTATTTCTTACGCGTCTCTCGAAAGTTCTCAGGTCTCTCATCGTGCGCCGCACAGTGATTGGCTCAACATGACGGAGCCCGCCGAAACCGAGGACGGGCGGCAAGGACACCACGACGCAGAAGCTCGAGGTATCACCAGCCCGCACGTCGGATCACCAAGTCGTACCAGGGCGTTTGTCAACGGAGCGTATCCTCAGATGAACCGCCTTGCGACGGTGCAGAATATTGGCAAGACGCTGCCATCTTGTGCAGAGGACACGTCATCGGAGGAAATCATCCAAATCTCAATGCATCTCAAGGAGGTGTATACGGCGCTTCTTAAGGAGCACGGATACTTTGAAATCTCATGGCCGGCGGCGCTCATTTAGCATGAATACTTCTCAAACAATGTTTACGCCGCGGAGGCGCGAGATTACATGCTCGTCGCGCTGTTGCAAAGATCAAAAGCGTATTTTTAGAGAGGCCCGCTCCGACATCCGTATCCGAACCATCGCAGTCCTCGCGTGACAATCAGCGGCAGCCGGACACAAACCCGTCCTTACGGGCGATTACGCTGCAACGGCACTCACTTTATTGTGATGTGCACAAAATTCAGGGATCTCTCACCGGGCGATCGACAAACGTTAGTGATCTCACGGAGGCTCTGTTTCAATTGCCTCGGCCGCCACAATGGCCGCTCATGTAAGAGCTCACGAGGGTGCAAGAAGTGCACCAACCTACATCACACGATGCTGCACGAGGCTCATTAGTCGAACTCATCAGCGAAGCCGATCACCAGCTCAGTTGCGTCCGCTCAATAGGAAGATGGTGCAATCGTCGCTCACTCCTCTTTGGCCCGCTCATCACACTCAACATTACTAGCTACAGCCCTGGCTCAGATCAGTTCATCTGTTAAGACTCTGTGCGTACGGCTTCTCATCGATTCAGGTTCAGAATTCACCTTTGTTTCAGAATCACTCGTTCGTCAGCTCAACATTCCTCGTCAACATTCTGTCATTCTCCTTACTGGAATTGGTGGCGGAAAGTCAACGCAAAACTCGAGGAGTTGCATTAAGCTCCGCTCACTTCACTCAAGATCAGACGTCATCATTCAAGCTCACATTCTGCAGACGTTAACGAACATCCTGCCATCATTCAACGCTGCACCACAGGAATGGCCGCATCTCACCAAGTTAACCTTGGCCGATCCAGATTTCCTCACATGACGGCCAGTGGATATCATAATTGGAGCTGACTCATATGGGCAAATCATCAAGCCCAACATCATCAAACAAGATCCATTGATGCCAATTGCGCAGCTCTCAATTCTTGAATGGCTCGTTCTCGGACCGGTCAACACATCATCATCGGCATCTGCTGCAGTACATCATGCATCGATTCAGGAGAGAGAAAATGCTCTCGACGAGCTATTGTCGAAAATTTGGATACAAGAAAAGTGCCTGCGAATGAGAATCATGATCTTACTTCTGACGAGCAAAGAGGTAAAGAATACTTCAAGACCACTGTTTCGCGGAACTCAACAGGTCGATACACGGTTCGAATTCCGTTAAAATCATCACCTGATACTCTTGGTGATTCGAATCAAGTTGCTCATCGATGCCTGCAGGGATTAATAAGAAGATTCTCCCGAGACCAGAACTATCGACGTCTGTATCATCAGTTGATGACAGAATATCGAGAGCTCAATCATATGAAGAAGGCCTCACCCGTTTCCAGTCAGCACACGCAATATTACTTGCCACATCACGGAGGGCTCAGACCAGACAATGCAACCACAAAATTACGTGTGGTATTTAATGGCTCGAGTGCATCTACATCCGGCCGCTCTCATGCACACGGGAGCCAAGTTGCATTTAGACATCACCGATGTTCTGTTCTGGAGTCGACAATTGCGACACTTAATCGCCACTGACATCACCAAAATGTATAGGCAGATCAACGTGCATGAAGATGACTGGAATTTACAACGGATTCTCTGGACAGACGATCTGCTCAATGAAGTGCCATATCATCTAACCACGGTCACGGATGGTACCAAGGCTGCCTCGTTCTTAGCGATACGAACGCTGCTGCAACTCGAGGTCGATATGTCGACAATACGTTTGGAGGCGCTGGCACTGTTCAGCAGCTAATACAGATGTGATTGCAGCTAAAGAACTTGTGCATGGCGGGCGGTTCCCCATTAGCAAAGTGGCACGCGACTACTCAAGATGTGTTCGCTGCGGTTGACGCAGATAAGGATCAGAGCTCACAAATTACATTCGACGATTGCGTAACCAAAATACTCGGATTAAGATGACTTCCTCAAGAAGATTCATTCACATTCTCAACAAGAATCTCATCGCACACCGTTCATCTCACCAAACGCCTCATTTTGTCTGAAGTGGCTCAGATATTCGATCCACTAGGCTTTGTATCACCAGTAGCGATCAAGGCGAAGATGCTCTTGCAGGAGCTTTGGCTACACAAGCTCTAATGGGATGAACCACTGCCATCCCAGCTCTCATCACGGTGGCTCATCATCAGAAAAGAACTCACGCTTGATCAAGCTCTCAATACCTCGGTGGTATAACACATGGAGTACTTCGTCACTGGAATTTCACGGCTTTCCTGATGCTTCTCAACTCGCAATGGCTGCAGTCGTATATATCACCGTCCACGGCTCTAATGGTACCACGATTTCATTGGTGTGCTCCAAAACCAAGGTAGCACCACTCAAGCGGCTCACCATCCCGAGACTTGAACTCACCGCAGCATTGCTGCTCGCAAGACTCATGCAATACGTTCAAGCCACCTTGAAGTTGAACGTTATAGCAACTCACTTGTGGACGGACTCTCTTGTGACACTCACGTGGATCAAATCTCATGCATCGCGCTGGAAGGATTTTGTGAGAAACCGAGTTTCTCAGATTCAAGAGCTCACTGCAAACGCACACTGGAAATACGTACCTAGCACATCCAATCCAGCCAACTGCGCATCAAGAGGCTTGACTACTTCTCAACTCCAAAGCCATTCATTATGGTGGACGGGACCACCGTGGATACTCACACCTGAAGCATGGCCATCGCAACCCGCCCTCTCGGACGAGTTGAGCACTCATGAGGCTCGGCCTGGCATTGCGCTACATGCACCTCAGTTGGACTCTCACTGGGACCTCACATATAGGTACTCAACTCTCAACAAATTAATGAGAACAACAGCTTTTTGTTTCAGGTTCATTTCGCTTCTGAGAAAGCGCCGATACAAGCCATTGGACTTGCACTCAGCTTTGGAGGAGTCTAGATTATTCTGGATCAAGGCTACTCAAGCGGCATACTTCACGCACGAGATCAAGATGCTCACGGCCAACTTGAGACTAACAACTACTCACGCATTCAGTCGACTGACTGCCTATATAGACGCTCAAGGGATTATCCGAGTTGGCGGCCTCACCCAATCAGCACTAGCTCAAGACAACAAACATCAGGCGATTTTACCTAGCCACTCACGATTCTCAACCTTAATCATCGCACACGCCCACATGCGTACCCTACATGGAGGAGCACAGCTGACATTGGCTCATGTCAGGCAACGATACTGGATCATCGGCGGACGGGCTCCGATGAAGTCTCATGTCTTACGGTGTGTCGTGTGTGCTCGGCGGAGGGGGATCCGTGCTCATCAACTGATGGGCCAACTACCTCTCTCACGAGTTACGCCGTCACGTCCGTTTGCTACAAGAGACGACTACGCCGGACCGCTCACCATCAAGACATGGAAAGGACGAGGTGCAAAAACGTACTAGGGATGGATCTGTGTATTCGTCTGCTTCTCCACCTCCGCAATTCACCTCGAAGTAGTAAGTAACTACTCATCAGAAGGATTCATAGCAGCCCTCCGAAGATTTTCAGCGAGAAGGGGAATTGTTCAGACCATGTATTCGGACTGCGGGACAACTTTCATTGGAGCAGACGCCGCGCTCAAGAAAATGTTCGTTCAAGGCTCTCAAGAACATCAACGGATTGCTCAAGTTTTGCAACTTGACGGTACGAAATGGGAGTTTAATCCACCAGGCGCTCCACACATGGGGGGCAAATGGGAGGCGGTGGTAAAGTCCGTGAAGTTTCATCTGAGACGGACTATCGGGGAGACTCTACTCACGACGGAAGAACTAACAACATTGCTTACGCAAATCGAGGCCATCCTCAACTCGCGACCTTTAGAACCGTTAAGTGACGACCCTGAAGACGTCTCAGCGCTCACACCAGGTCACTTTCTCATTGGAGGTCCACTCACTACCATACCCGAGCCATCTCTAGTTGACCTGGCAACCTTGCGACTATCTCGATAGCAGCTCATCCAGCAGTGTGTTCAACATTGTGGGCACAATGGTCAGCTCATTATCTACAACGCCAGCAGGCGATATCCAAGTGGCATCATCCTAACAACAACATCAAAGTGGGTTCCATCGTGCTGCTCACCGACGAACGCTCTCCACCGTGCAAGTGGCCACTCGCCAGAGTAACGGCATTGCACCCCGGCAAGGATGAACTCACTAGGGTAGTTACCCTCAAGACGGCCACCACGATGCTCACCCGGCCAATTGCCAAGCTTGCCACATTACCCATTTCATAGAGGATCAAGAGTAAGGAATCATCAACAAGGTTGCTGATGGCGGGCGGAATGTTCGAGATTCCGTTATCTCGTTGCGCCACCGTATCAGATGGCAGCATCGATCGGGTATCGACTGGCCGGATTCACGCGGCAGCTATCGAAAGCACGGGCGCGAGCGTCGTCGTCTTCTTCCGCACGACGATCAGAGTAGAAATATGGCCGCGCAGTGACAAGACGCATAACGTGTGCTACGTGCGTATAAGTTGTGACTCCGCATTGAAGTGCATACCGCAGTGACCAACGCTGCCTAGAAACATTTCTAAGATGTAAAAGAGACCGCTCAGCTCAGCTCTGGTACATCAACACGACAACTCAGGCTCACACGTGCGCGAGTGCCGACCGCCACGTGTCTCACCGGCTCACGGGCGACTCAACAGTAGAACAGCAATTCATACAATTGTCTCGGACAATCAAAAGACTTCTCCTTATACAAGCTCATCGAACTCTCAGGTCAGACTGTACATTTATCTCGAATTAAAGACTGTTCAGACTGTGTTCTGAGCTACACAAAATAAAAGGAAATAATTCATTAACACCTTCCACTGCGCGTCCTTCTCATCCCGCTTCCATCGTCGGGATAAAACAGCGATTTCGCGAACAGTAATGAAATGCTAGAAAATAAAATTAAAATTGAAAAAACCGCAAAAATAACATTACGCGACAATTGTAAACTAACTACACCAGACATAATTTTAGAAACAAAAAACCAAATTTATACTAAATATATACAAATGTATTTGCCGGAATTCAACATAACTGATACCATGCAAAAAGGTATAACTGTAGACAACAAATTAGATTCCGAAAAAGAAATAAAGTTAGAACCATTAATCAAAGACCCGTCGGAATTAACAAAATTAGTTTAAGTCTAGACGAAATTAAAAAAGAAATGGAAAATAACCAACCCAGCGTTTTTGCGAATAAGAATATTGTATACCCTGTAAGTTCCGCAATCATAGTAGTAATCGTAGTAAGCATTATAATTGTAATCATTTATGTAATAAAGAAAAAAGGGAATCATTAAAAATTTAAAAGGGGAAACCGCAGCATACATACTAACAAATAAGAAACTTAGATTGTAACCTCTCAAGAAAAAGAAAAACACAAACAAATAAATAACGAAAAACTTCGTGAACCTCAGTTTTTCTTTTTCCGCGGGGGAAGGGATGTTGTAAGCGCACAACGTATTATATATTAATTAGTGCACTTGGCAACTACGAGTCGCCGCCGGTAAGAAATCCGACCCTAGCGACGAGGACCGCTGACACGAAGGCCAGCACGAGTCGCGGTTATGACCATATATCCCAGCAAACGAAAAAAGATTGAAAAGAATTAAAACGGGATTGCCAGGAATTCAATTAAGGACTTTCCGAATTCCATTTTGTCCAAAAACGGGATTGAAATAGTTTCAATATGATGGAATTCCTTATTTTGGAAAAAATTTGTCTTTTTTGAATCCCATTCAATTCCGACACAAAAACGTAACGAAATGAATGCCAGGTTAGGGATTGGAAAGTTTCGTCATGAATTCCATTGAATACCATTGATTCCGTTAACGAAATGAATACCATTGAATGCCAAACTAGGAATTAAAAATTTCCGTATTGAATTCCATTGAATTCCGTCTATTCTGATAATAAAATGGATACCATTGAATGCCAGGATAGGGATTGAAAAGTGTTCGTGTTGAACTCCATTGAATTCCGACTATTCCGACAATGAAATAAATACCATTGAATCCCAAATTTGGAAATCAATATATATATATATCGAATTCCATTGAATTCCGGCGATATTTACAACAGATCAAATTCCATTTTATTCCAAATTAAGATTGAAAAACGAGTACAATACGTTAAATTCCTAGTTTTATCCCATCGTTATTTGAGTCTATAATATATATTGAATATGTCATTCCCTATCACTTACAAAATTGAAAGTCATTCTTATGAATTAATTGTAATTTTAAAAGTTCCGTATTAGTTTAATTTTTGGTAACTTTGGGATAAACAGACTAATGTAAAACATTAAATTTTTTAAATATTCAACAGTCGGTATTGTTACATTAAAATAAAAGTTTTATTTACAAAAATCATATTAGACAATTTTTATTGCAAATATATATACAATTAAGTTAACAATAAAATAAATTATATTATTTTTTGTTTTTCAGCGTACAGCGTGAGCTCGATGAGGAGAATTGTATTCTAATCTACCCTCTCCCAGATAGCACAGAGATTCGAAAAAGAATTCTTTTTTATGTCACTAATTCTGAAATCTTTTTTAGATGCAAAAAGAATTCTTTTTTTAAGAAGAAGTGCATACCGCAGTGACCAACGCTGCCTAGAAACATTTCTAAGATGTAAAAGAGACCGCTCAGCTCAGCTTCTTCTTTTCTTCTTTTCGCCTACGGCGTTGATCGCCTCATCGGCGCCGGTCGCCTATACAGCACGAGCCGCTCTTACGGAATTAATCGCCTCACCAGGGCTAGCCATCCGCATAGCACGGATCGCTGTCCGCCAATCACGGCGCTCGGTCGCCTAGGCACAGGCTCGGCCAATCACGGCGCTCGGTCGCCTAGGATTTTTGGATTCCATGGGATTGGACCATCTCATTTCGAATCCCATCTAATTTCATCTAATTTCGCCAAAAAAGGGATTCAAAGGTATTAAAAAATTTTAATATCTTTTAATCCTTTTTCGTTTGCTGGGTGGGCATTCCGATCGCTAGGCCTCCGATCCTAAAATCAAAATCGCTGACTGCTAAGTCAGCAACACGGAGGCGATAAAACGCCCGTCCTTCCAAGGAACGGCGGGCAGTCTAAGAACCGAGCGCGTACCGCGAGTCGACGTATCGTTAACATATTGTAACCCGCAAGTCAGGGTAGCAAAAGTCAACGAGTGTGATAATAAAGTTATTTGTTTATTCAACTCGACTGCAAAATCCAATAAGTGTCCTCTCTTCCTCTTATCCGGCGGATCTCAAGAACCCTGTGCCGGTCTCGATCCCCGATCCAAGGCGCGGCACAACAGCAGTTAGGATGCGACAACGCGTACCTGAGGGGACGTCTGGCGGAGAGGGCGGAGACGAACCGCCCACCGCCAGTTACGTATGCAGGAGTAGCGAGCAGACAGAAGGAGCCTCGTCGCGAGGCTGGGGCGGGGGTCTCTGTTGCGGCAGGAACGGGTGGGGCTAGACCTTCAAATAGTAATAGAGAGCTTACGGTAATCGCCGATAGCACCGAAAAAGCAAGATCGGTGGAAGAACTGAAAAAGACGCTGCTGGAGACTATGGACCCAGTAGCGACTCAAATAAGAATAAGAAACGTTAGAAAAGCTAGGGACGGAAAAATAGTGTCCAGGCGCACTCAAAGGCAGACGCGGACAAAATTGTTGCCAATCTAGCCATTAGGGAGAAAGGCCTCACGGCGGCCCTTCCGGCTGGCAAGAAACCGCGGATTATTTTATACGATGTGCCCAAAAATATGGAGGTCGATGGTGTCCGACGTGCAATATCTAGGCAGAATCCCGAGCTTATGACGGGGATGAGTGAAGAAAACTTTAAAGAGCAATGCGTGTTTCGCTTCAAACTGGGTAGGGGGGGGGGCGAGGACACCAAAAATTGGGTGCTGGAGGTGACACCCGGCATGCGAGAAAAGCTTAGGAAGGCGCTAAGGGTCTACATAGGCTGGAGAAGCTGCCGGATCGCGGATTTTATGTCGCTGACAAGGTGCTTCAAGTGCCTTGGCCTGGGTCACATCGCGAGGCACTGTGGGGCGGCAGAAGAAGTCTGTTCCCACTGTGGCCTGGGGGCCATCGGCGAGAGAAGTGCCCGAATGCAGCGGGACCGATGGTGTGCGTGGTGTGTAGGAGGCAGGGGCGACCGGCCAACCATGCGGTTAATGATAAGGGGTGTCCCTCCTACGAGTTAGCCAGAAGAAGGTACGCGGGCACCATCGACAATGGTTAGGCAGGGTACGCAGGGTGTCTCGAGTATGAATGTAGTTCAGTGCAACTGTCAGAAAGCGTATGCGGTCATGTGTGATTTGGGTGAAATGCTGTGTGAACGTCGAGTGAGTGTGGCACTGCTGCAGGAACCGTGTGTGAAAAATGGACGAGTAGTTGGATTCCCGCTACGGATGGATGTGATTGTGAATGAGGGTGAATGTATTAAAGCAGCAGTGGTGGTGAATGATCCCAATCTCGAGGTGATGTGTGTAAGGGAGTGCACGGATGAGTATAGCGTGTGTGTGTGGCTGAAGGGAGACTTCGGCGAGATGTATGTGGTGTCCGTGTACTGTCGGTTCGGTGAGGACATCGAGCCGTACCTGTCGTACATGGACAGGGTGCGAATGGCAGCCAGAGGGAGGCGTGTGTTGATTGGGATGGATGCGAACGCCGTCTCTCCCTTATGGTACAGTAAGGGTGGGGGCGGCAGTAGAGAGAGCGAGATGCGTGGCAGAGTGCTCGAAGAGTGGATTGTTGCGAATGGTATGATTGTGTTGAATGAGCCGAGCGAGAGTTACACGTTTAGCGGACCCAATGGAGAAAGCGATATTGATGTGACTCTCGTGAGCGATGTGTCTGGGGGGTGCCAGTTTGAATGGAAAGTCAAGAGTGACTGGGGTATCAGCGACCACAACGTGTTGCTGATACGTATGACCTGTGGTGAGAATGTTGAGCGTATGGAATGTATGCCTAGGTGGGTGTGCAAAGACGTGGACTGGGAAGGTTATATGAGCGATCTAGTGGAGTGTGCGAATGAGGATGGTGTGAATGCGATGAATGATAGTGACGCTGATAGTTTGGCGGAGCGCGTCACTTCATGGATCCTGAGAGCGAATGATAGTAGAATAAAAAGGCGAGTGCATGTGGCTGCAAGGAAGTTGGTGTGGTGGACGAATGAGTTGGAGTGCATGAAGAGGGATGTAAGAAAGTGTAGGCGAGCCTACCAGCGAATGCGAGGGAGAAATAGTAATCGAGTGGAAGGATGTTTGAATGTGTACAAGCGTACTCTTAGAGAGTACAAGAGAATGTTATGGAAAGTGAAAGAGGAGAACTGAAGACAGTTCGTGAGTGATAAGGGAAACCAGGATCCGTGGGGTGATGTGTACAAAGTGTGTATGGGCAAGTATGGACGAGATAGACTGAGTGCTATGAAAGTGGGTGACAGAATTAAGAGTACGTGGAAAGAGAGTGCGAATGTGCTGCTAGATCGCTTCTTCCCGGCCGCGGGGGTGGAAGAGGTGCGAATGGCAGAAAGAGAGATGAGTGAAAGGTCGTTTGAATGGGATGAAGTGGATGCGGCGGTGAGAGCGATGAAAGTGGGTAAGGCACCTGGGTTGGATGGGATAACTGTGGAGATGGTACGTGCCGTCTGGCGTGCGATACCGGGATGGTTGAAAAGAATGTATGATGTGTGTTTGAGTACCAACCGCTTCCCGACGGCGTGGAAGAAAGCGAGAGTGATTGTGCTGTTGAAGTCCCCTGAGAAAGTGCGGTCGGACCCCGGGTCATACAGACCGATCTGCCTGTTGTCTGTGCTTGGGAAAGTGTTAGAGCGACTGATGGTGAATAGGCTTGAGCGACTGATGAGTGGTAGAATGTGTGAGGCACAGCACGGGTTTGTGAAGGGACGTTCGACAGAGAGTGCGTGGAATAGCGTGCGTGAGTGAATGAGTGGGTCCGTGCACAAGTATGTGTTGGGAATATTTGTGGACTTCCAGGGTGCCTTCGACAACCTGGAATGGCCATGTGTGCTTGGAAGGTTGCGTGATGAAGGATGTGAGGAGATTAGGTTGTGGGAAAGTTATTTTGATGATAGATGGGCATGCATGGTGGGAACGATTGAGAATGTATGGAAGGAATTCGTGCGGGGTACACCGCAGGGGTCCATCTGTGGTCCATTCATTTGGAACCTGCAGATGGATACGCTCCTGTGGATACTCCGCAGACTAGGGTGTATGGCGACGGCGTATGCTGACGATCTGTTCGTACCTGTCGAAGGACAGAGCCAGGCAGATCTGGAGCGAATGGGGAATGAGTGGATGAGAATAGTGGGTGCTTACGAAGAAGCGCTCGGAGTCAGAATTTGGTCAGAGGTATGCACGCCTCTCTATGATTCAAGTATTTCATGTTCTGCCCCAATTTGTCTCAAATAGCGACCCGGGTCGCTTGAATAGGGCTAGATAGTGGATAGGGCTCTCTGCACAAGATTATTTGAACACGTTACGTTACCGTAAGTAATTACATATATTTAGAGCGTAAATTTAGACTTGATCTGAGCGTAGTAAGTCCGAATTTACACTACAAATGTAAATAAATCAGCACTTAACGTAACGTAGCGTGTTACAAATGTTCTTGTGCTGAGACCCTAACCTACTAAGATATTGGATTTCGTTCTTATTCAAGATACCGTTCTTCAAGAGGTAATTATTTATATTCAATAATATATGCAATACATATAATAAATATATATATATAATATTTATATCTTTTCCTTCAGATTTATTTTGCCGAGATACTGGATTTCGTCACGAGTGTATATACTTTAGAAGTATATCATTCTTCAAGAGGTAACTATTACATATGTTCAATAATATATGCAATATATAAAATAAATACATATATATATTTATATTTTTTTTCTTTAGCTTTACTTTACCGAGATATTAGATTTCGTCACGAGTCACGAGTGTAATTTAGAAGTATACCGCTCCTCAAAAGATAATTATTATATGAAAAGGTAAATATTACATTATTCAGTAATCCTACACAAAATATATATTATAAATATACATATACGTGCATGCGTATGTGTGTGTGTGTGTGTGTGTGTTAAAGTTTAATTGTCCACAATGTGAGCGTCCCGTTTGACGACGTTGCAATCGACCACAGCCCACTCAGAATCCCCGGTGAGTGGGCTGTGGTCAATTGCAATGTGATTAATCGGACCCTTTCCGTCTACAATTAGCAGTTTTTACGTCTGAATATGTATTTTTTTATATATACGTACATTTATATAGACGTTTTGCATGTACAGATGTATTTTATGTTATTGATAAGATGTTGTTTTTTATTTGTATTTACACGCAGCATTTATAAAAAAGTATCTGTTATTATTATATTGTTTATTGCTTTACAAATATCTTATAATGATAAATAGCTTATTAATAATATTAATGTATATTTACAGGACGCAAAAATGGATCTTATTGATATATGGGAGTTATTTTTTGATGAACAACATGAAGATCAAGAAAAATATAATATACCATTAATTCGAGAGCGGCATGTAAAAATTCAAAATTTTTATGAGAATGTTGTCGAAACATATTCCTTAAATGGTAACAAGATTTCTTTGAATTATTATATATTATTTGACCAGTATTACTATAATTATATAAGGAAAATTGTTAATTATATGACATTATTTTATAATTATTTACTTTGATAATAAGACATTGTTTTGTTGCTGCATTCTGTTTATATTTCTTGTTGAACGTTAGAAACAAAAGGATTTTACGAAAGTATATAAATTACAAGCAATATTTTTATTACATTAAAATCACAAATCATGTGTAAGAGAAAATAGTAAAATTATCATATTTGTGAAGTATAAAATATTTTGAAAAAATCCTAATTACATAAAAAATATTAATATTCTTAAAATATACTTATAAAACTAGTAAATATATGAATAAAATTTCTAGATTATTAATTTGTTTGTTTTCCAGATTTTAAAACACATTTTCGTGTAGAAAAAATAACATTTGAACGGCTAGTTCAAGATTTTGGAACAGCATTATTTTTGGATCGAGGACCTAATATCTCCTGACAAACAAATTGCAATTTTATTATGGTATTTTGGAAATCAGGAAGTTTACAGGTGAGTAATTTCATATAGTATTTAAAAATGTAGAAAAACATTTTGTAATAAATTATACATCTAGTGAAAAAAGAGTTGAATTACATAATCGTTATTTGAATCTTATAACTGTTATTAAAAACAAGTACATTATTAATTGCGTTATTAAGATACATATTAATTCAATCAAAATAAATTTTAATTTATGCAATAATAATCCACGTTTACAATAGATGTAGTAAGCCGTTAGCTTTTTGCTGTAAATCTAATTTTGTTGTAATTTCTGATAAAACGTGTCTTTTTACGCTATGACAATCATACAACTTAAACCTTAGAGATTAAGACTTTACTTATTACTTTTGGCAACGTGAGAAATGCATTTTGTCAGAAATCACATTAAAGTATTGAGCTTAGAGCAAAATTAAGCGTGTGATGACTTACTACACCTACTGTGGACCTGGGATAAGAGTTCTATTAGTTTCATACAATAAATGTATATATTTTAAAGTACATTTTATTAATAGGGAGCTTTCCAGCAAGCGACATAAGTCGACACAAACGTCGTTCTATCTTTTTTTTTTTTGGTAATGAGTAACAAAGATAAAACAACATGTGTCGCTTGCTGAAAAGCTCCCAATAACCCAATGTCAGTATAGAAAAATTAATATTTTTAATGAACATTTGTCGTAATAAATTTTATAAAATCCACGTTTATATATATATATATATATATATATATATATATATATATATATATATATATATATATATATATATATATATACACAGTCATCTTATTTTTTAAATGTAACGTAGAATCTGTCAGTAAATCGGTATCTGATCATTTTGGGACACCCTGTGCAGATATTTTATTTTGTTCATTTTAATTAATTGGAGTTAAAAATTACAACTATTGAAAATTATATTACTTTTTTATTATTATTATAATTAATTTCAGATGTATAGCAGACCGATTTGGTGTATCTAAAGACACTGTATGGAGATCTGTATTAAAAGTATCAAAAGTGTTGTCCGTTAACGTACATAATTACATTAAATGGACCAACCCGTTTGAAATGGATCACTCTCAGCAAAAATTTGCAGATATAGCTGGTTTACCTGGTGTAATTGGTGCTATTGATGGATGCCATATCCAGATTAGTGCTCCCACAATAAATCCACATTGTTAAGTAAACAGGAAAGGCTATCATTCTCTCCTTCTACAAGGAATTTGTGATACTTCGTTAAAATTTATAGATGTTTTTGCTGGTATTTGTGGAAGTGTTCATGACTCCCGAGTTTGGAACATGAGCGATATTAGACGTTTAATAGTAGAAAATGATCATAGATACTTCCAAGATTATTATTATCTCATTGCTGATGCAGCATATCCATTAACTAATCGTATGCTTACACCATATCGCGACAATGGTCATCTCCAACAATGGCAAATAGTTTATAATACTAAACATTCCAAAACTCGTGTTGTTATTGAACAAGCGTTTGGTATGTTATTAGGCAGGTTTCGGAAATTAAAATATGTATATGCATATAATACAGAGTATATACCTCTTGTAATTCTTGCATGTTGTATTTTACATAATATTTGCATTGATAACGAGGACGAAATACTAATTGAACCTGTACATGTAAACATCAATAAGATTAGATTTGCAGGCTTAGAAGGAGATGTTAAACGAGACACTATTGCGCATATGTTATATAATATGTAATGTACAGAATGTCTAAAGAGAATTAGTATATCCGCAATATACATATAGATTTATAAATCATTCTGAACACAAAATCCTACCATTTTACAAACAACCACGCAAAAATTTGAGTTAATAATAATTAAAAATGACCACGTTTGGAAGCTTTTTTAATTAATAACTCGAAAATTTACGTACTTGCTAGCAAAATAGTGGAAGATTTTTTGTTCGGAATGACCTATTCTACAAATATATGATATGTGTATAATTAGATATCATATATAATTTAAACATTTCTCTATACAGTTTGAAACGTAACACATGTATTATAAAAACAATAGTTTTTGAATAATCCTTAAAAGCAAAGTCCTCTTCTTGAATTTAGTTTTTGTACTGCACAGTGAGACAAAATGTTTAAACTGTATTCAAACCTGTACATATTTTATTATATATATCAACCATAAAAAAAACAATATAATTTTATTATAAAAAAGGTTAAATGAATGTAAGTTTTCAAATAACACATAAGAAATTATGTAAGAAACAGATTTGCGTTTAATTTTATATTTAGGTTTATGTTATATTCATATAAATGTATTGCTTTGTTTATATATTGAAAGAAATATAATACTCTAATGCTCTAAAAAAAACACAATATTTATAGAATGACCACGTTCAACACATTTATTTGTACTTTAGATACAGGAACATTACTTAAATATAATATAACACTTATTTTTATATTATATTTCTTCATTAAAATTGTTGATATTATAAAGGAACCGAATTTAAACAAAACGTATAATAATATTCAGTATTAATACAAAATAATATGAAATATAATGAAACATGTTTCCATAACTGTAAAATTTCTAAGGCTAGTATTCATAGTCGGATTTTATATTTAAGACTATCTTAAGTACGATTTTAAAATGTTATAAACCAATTACAAAGCCATATCGTAAGACATCGTAAGACATTACCTAAGACAGTCTTGAAATAAGATCCAACTGTGAATACTAGCCTAAAATTTACTAATAATGTACTTACTCACTAATAATACTTATTTACTAATAATACCTATACTTATTGCATAAATATAATAAAATAAAGAAATTAAATCAAAGCATTTTAATAATAATGCAATATTCGCAATAAGTTTGCATAAGTAATTAATTTCATTCTGATATGTAAAAACGTTTAGATATTTAAATGTCGTTTTTCCAGTAAAGCTAAAAATCTTTCTTTTTGCTCTAAATTTTCTTTATGATGTCTCTCTCGTTGTAATCTTAATTGCGTTGCCCAATATGGTTCCTTTGCTTTTCTAGTCTTTTTACATTTGCTACAAGGCCTATATGACTTCAAATTATTATCACATGACGGTATTTCTTGACTATTTTCATTACTCTCATCTTCATCCGAATATTCATTTATTTGAAAACCACTAGTGCTTGAGGCTACAGATAATGGAGTGATTTCTGAATGTTGTTTTAGAATGTCATCAATAGCATCGAAATAAATCCAATACTGTGCACCAGCACCTGATTGTTTGCTATTATCATTTATTGCTTTGTATCTTTTCTTCAAACTTTTCCATTTATTGTTACAATGCTCAGCATTTAGATTGTATCCTTTCATGTTGATAGCAGTTGCAACAGATTTCCAAAGTGTTTTATGTGGTTGAACACCAAATAAATGTATGCGTGTACCAACTTCTTCTATGAGCAATTTTGTCATAGCTTCGTTCCAAGAAATTTTATCGGTTCTATAATCTGCAATCAAAATAAAATATATTTTTAAAAGGTAACAACATTCTAAATTATAATATTATAATTTTCTTTTTATTTACCACAATCACCTATAACATTCTCTCTTTCCATCTCGTTACTTATATTATCCATCTGAAATTAAACATTAAATTAATGGAATCCTCAATGAGGATAAAACTATATCCATTGGGGTTCCACAAGGCACGATATTGGAACCCCTTCTTTTTATCGTATATATAAATGATCTATTATCACTTTTGCCTGATGGGACTGTAACTTCTTATGCGGATGATACTGTGATTGTAACGACGAGAGATTCCTGGGAGAAGGCGAGGGCGAAAATGAATATGTATTTGAATATAGTTTTTCAATGGCTTTGTGTGAATCAACTCTCCTTAAATATTAGCAAGACAGTTTTTATTACGTTTGAAATATACTCGAATGGTAGACCTGAAAACATCACTATTCAGATTAACAACCAAGACATTAGGAGAGTCGATTCAACAAGGTACCTTGGGGTTATTGTGGATCAGGCCATGAAATGGAAATCACATGTAAATTATATTATAAAGAAAACTAGATATCTATTGTTTGTATTCGCAAAGTTGGCCAAGTTTTTATCGCAGGAGTCGATGTTAATTATTTACTATGCTTTTTTTAATAGTATAGCGTCCTATGGCATTTTGGCGTGGGGCGGGGCGTACGATAATGTTATTAACAAACTAATATCAATACAAAATCGAATTATAAAAATAGTTATGAAGTCTGGAAATAATAATAAAACGCCGCTAAACGCCAAATGTACTTTTGCCGTTGAGGCCTTGAGCCATCATTATAAGTATCATCAATTAAATTTTGAGTCTTCCGCTAGTATTACAAGAAAAAAAGAATTATTACTACCAATGATCTACAGAACAATAAATTTCAAAAGTAGTTTCATAACTTCTTTAAAGCTATTCAATTTGTTACCAATTGATCTAAAAGGTTTAAAAGTTTCTAATAAAACTGTAAAAAAAAGTATTTCTAAGTAGATTATGGGAAATTGCAATACAGTGATAAGGACACGAGCGAAACACACTATTGTGTGATTACTTTTTCTTTTTTGTGTTTCATAATTTTTATTTTCTTGTTATATTTTTTTTCCCTTTATTTTCTTGTTATGCACCAGTCCTATGTACAGACAATCTTATTTGTCTCTATAGGTTATTTGCGATGTATGTAAATAATTTTTTACTGGTCAATAAATAATAATAAATAATAAATAAGATTAATGAATAAAACATTCTTTTAAAACTGGCAAAAATTTAAAAACTATTATAGATTCTTGTTAGAAATAAATATAAATCCCTAATAAAAAGTGATCAATTAATAATTTCTTTGTATAGTTTAACGTGTTATCAATCATGCTGTAAAATATAATATAAAAATCATTAATTAATAATTTCAACGTAAAGTAAGGTTAAAGTTTTACTTTAAAAAGTATTACGTACAAGCAGTTAATGTTAATTTACGTGTATGGAAAAAAATATATATTTAAATACGTAATAAATGCTAACTGTAGACATTAAATTTCAATATATATACATTATTAAATAAATGTAGGGTAGACCGGGGCACGTTGTCACACATTTGGTTCAATATTTTTTGTATTTTTTACATTCAATATTTGAGAGTACTTTGATATGCCAAAATTTCGAGTAAACCCTCAGCTTCAATTGGACAGTATCGAATTTTGTGTGATTGTTACTCTACAGTTGTTACATAACAATAAATAACGACAGGTCGCTTGTGACAACGTGCCCCGGTCACGGGGCACGTTGTCACATCAAATGTGATTGCATGCAAAATGTTATCCAAACTGAATTCAACGTAAATATCAATATATTATAGTGCGCTGCAATGTAAAAAAGTAAAATCCTTCACAGAAACATTTATTTTATTTCAAAAAAGTACAAAAAGCACGAAGTTTTTGTCTTAATCTAAATATAAGAATTCCACTCGAATGCGCAACTTATTGATACACATTTAACAGCAAAACGAATTACTTCTAGATCGACTACTGCGGCTCTTGCAGTTTTCCGTTTGTAGGAGCACACTATATCCCAATTGCATCTATGACATTAAAATTCGTGACAACGTGCCCCGAGGGCATTTTTTTACTCCAAACAGCCTCATGGCCGACACGTTTGAGATATTCATAAGGTTAGGTATTGCACGCGGTAGGTAAAAGTACATACTTTAAGATAATATATAGGTCTATTCTGAAAAAACATAAGTTTCATGTCCAGTACGTTGAATATTAGACAATAAAATTTTACTTACGGTCGCAAAAAACTTTCAAATTGGTTTTACGTCAACACAGCTGGAGCAATCTCAACACTGTAAACATACCAAAGATGGGCATACACTAACACGTTTTGGGAATAACGGGTGTTGTCCTCTGATTATTAGTTTTTTAAATAAAGCCGATGTGACAACGTGCCCCGTGTGACAACGTGCCCCGGTCTACCCTAATAATTACCTTTTCATGGACAGTACACCTATAAATATAGACAAAATCCAATATCTCGGCAAAGTAAATCTGAAGGAAAATATATAAATATTATATATATATATATTTATTACATGTATTGCATATATTTTTGAATATAAATAATTACCTCTTGAAGAACGGTATCTTGAATAAGAATGAAATCCAATATCTTAGTAGGTTAGGGTCTCAGCACAAGAACATTTGTAACACGCTACGTTACGTTAAGTGCTGATTTATTTACATTTGTGTGTAAATTCGGACTTACTACGCTCAGATCAAGTCTAAATTTACGCTCTAAATATATGTAATTACTTACGGTAACGTAACGTGTTCAAATATTCTTGTGCAGAGAGCCCTATCCACTATCTAACCCTATTCAAGCGACCCGGGTCGCTATTTGAGACAAATTGGGGCAGAACATGAAATACTTGAATCGTAGAGAGGCGTGCGTACCTCTGACCAAATTCTGACTCCGAGCGCTTCTTCGTAAGCACCCAGTGAGTGAATGGGGTGCGAGTGTCGGAGTGAAAGTGTCAGAAAGTAAAACTGTGATAATGTTAATGAAAGGAAGTCTGTCTGGAGCGAGACACCCGAGCGTTAGTGTGAATGGGAAGCATGTGAAGTATGTGAAGTGTGTGAGGTATCTGGGTGTATGGGTGGGCGAGCGAATGAGTTTCAAGCCGCACCTGGAATGTATGAGGAAGAAGTGCATGAGTGTAGTGGGAATGTTGAGACGAGTGATGAGGAGCGAGTGGGGATTGCGTAAGAGAGCGTGGCATGTGATTTATAAAGGGCTGTTTGCTGCGTGTGTGATGTACGGTGCGAGCGTGTGGTATGAAGCCATGAAGTACGAGTATGCGTGTGAGGCCATTAATAGATGCCAGAGAGTGGCGATGAGTGCCTGTTTGAGTGTCTGTAGAACGGTCTCCACGGAAGCCATGCAGGTATTGATGGGTGGTCTTCCGTGGGTCCTGGAATGTGTCAGAAGAGGTGTGAGTGCGAGAATGAAGAATGGTTGGAGACTGAGTGAAAGAGATATTGTAAGTGAGGAAGAAGTGAGTGCGAGGGATATAGTTGAGAGCATGAAACTGATGGATGATAGGTTGTATGAAAGATGGCAGAGTAGATGGGACAATAGCGTGAAAGGACGAGTGACTCAGGGCTTCGTGCAGAATGTGAGGTTTGCCGAGAGTTGCCTGGGATTCGAGCCGAGCTTATGGCTCGGCTACATCCTGACGGGTCACGGCAGTTTGAATGAGTTTCTGTATAAAAGGGGATTGTCTGAGACTGAAAGTTGTGCGTGTGGTGCTGAGTGCGAGGATTGGAAGCATGTGATGATTGAATGTGAAATGTATGAGGATGTAAGGAACCTGGACGAATGGGGAGTCAGTGTGAGTGAGGATGGCAGAGTGGATGTGAGCAAAGGTGTTGGAACGAAAGGAAAGATATGAGAGTCTGAGCAGGTTTTGCGGCATGTGTGTTTCAGAGAAGAATGAGTGCGAATGTGTGAGATGTATGAATGCGGCAGACCAGTGCCGGGTCTGCAGGAGACCCAACTGGGAGCAGTTTCGGATTCGACCAGTGATCCAGACTGGTACCACGGGGACCGGTGGCCCAGGGAGCTTGCTCCCGCCGGTCGCGGGTAGGAACATCGTGGTGGCGGTGGTTTACAGCCAAATGCTGGCTAGGATACCCGAGTTTCGTACTTGGGTGTCCGACGGGTGAGCTGCGTCCCAACAGCTCGGGTACCAGCCTGCACAGCTGGTAGAGCGTGGATAGTCGCTCGCCCCAACCAGTGGGTTGCTGTCGGGATCTTGTAGTCCCGCAGCGCACTGTAGTACCGACTTCGGTCGGTACGCGCTGATTGAGCGTATCCCAATCCCGCGCCCATGGGGGCCGTGTGGATGAGGCTCTACGAGCAGGTGTCGTTAAACAAACGACATATTCTGTCCCTATCTACTATCTAGCGAAACCACTGCCAAGGGAACGGGCTTGGAAAAATTAGCGGGGAAAGAAGACCCTGTTGAGCTTGACTCTAGTCTGGCACTGTAAGGAGACATGAGAGGTGTAGCATAAGTGGGAGATGGCAACATCGCCGGTGAAATACCACTACTTTCATCGTTTCCTTACTTACTCGGTTAGGCGGAACGCGTGCCTCGAGGGCTTCGTGCCCCGGCGGTCACGGTGTTCTAGAGCCAAGCGTGTCAGAGGGGCGTGAGACCTCGCCGCCGATCGCCGTTAATACTCCCGCGTGATTCGATTCGAAGACACTGCCAGGCGGGGAGTTTGACTGGGGCGGTACGTCTGTCAAATACATATATATATGTATACATATATAATATATATATGTTGTGACGTTGCAGTTTCGCTGCAGCGTGGCAGCGCCCTGCCGCCGTCACAAGGCGCGGGATTTAGATAATTCGCGCCCGAGGACGATTTACCGGGTCAGAGCGAGAGATCTCCAGGGGCATAATTGTACTTGCGTTTCCGCGTTCTAATCTTTTTTATATTTTGTAAAATCGTGGCGCCTCACCGAGCCGAGACCGGAGTTCCTGAGGAGCGGATTAAGGAGTACCGAATCAACCTGGAAGAATCGAGCGACGTATCGATTAACGCGGACGGACCATGACGCGACTCGCAGGCCGGCGGGCGCAGGGGAGCGCGACTGGGAGCGCTCACGGCACGTAACACGGAGACGGACGGACCCATCGAGGCAGGGCTCCGGGACGCCGGGGCGAAATGAACTTCGCCTGTCCCCCGCGCCTGCAAAAGGGATTCCGGGACGGATGGCCACCGTTCCCGGACGTAACGAGAAGCGCGGGGACGTCAGCGTCTCGCCCGACCGGGAAGGAGCCCGGCGAGAGTACCGTGCGCGCGGAAAACTAGAGCGCCCTGCGGGAGCAGGATTGTCGGCCCTGTGCAAGGATCCGCCGCGAGCTTGCGGGCTCGCCCCTAATCGGTCCGCGCGATAACGTCAAGCGGCGGCGTGCGCCCGGGGTGGGGCGCGCCATCGATTCCGCGATCGAGCGAAATTTCGGGAGCACTCGTAGATCGTCCTCGAAAGCCGCTGCACGCCGAATTCTTGTCGCGATAATCCTTGAGCATTCTCGATTTCATTTGACGATTCCGGACACCTGTTCCAACCTTGGAGTGACGGCGAGGAGCCGCGAGAAAGGAGGATCAACGGTGAGGTTGCCTCGATATTATTCAGAATAATGTAACGCCACGATACCGCCCTCCGGGTCGCGCTCGCTCGCAATCACTTCGGTCACCGGCGGCACACGCCGACAAAGAGTTAATAAGGCGATTGATATCGAGAGCGAGGGGCCTCGGAATGGTATCGCGGCCTTGGGATTAGGATCAAGCCGCGGAAAGGCTTCTGGAAATCGCGGTAGATTATTGCGGGGTAATTCGCCGGCCGGGACGTAGATCGTACACGCGGTAATGGCCGCGTCTAGAATGTTCGCCTATCCCGCGTGCCGAGGAATTTCGCGTTGAAGTGATCGCGTCCGACGGTGCTCGCGCCCGGATATTTCGCGCTGGATTGTGATTCGCTTTCGATTTTCGTTTGCGGTAGATTTAGTGCGTCACGTATGATTTGCGTCGAACTACTATGGTGTCCCGTGGGATTCACGGTACAATTGCGTACGTTCGCCTCCGTTATTGTTTCTCGCGGGGTTGCTCGCGGAAAGTCCGCACTTTCGCGTTAGCTACGGTCTTGTGCGTCGCGATACCGTGTGCGTCGGATTAACATTCGCGTTAGATTAAGATTCGCGTTAGATTAAGACTTGCGTTAGATTAAGATTTGCGTTAGATTAAGATATTTGCGTTAGGCTAAGATACTCGCGCTAGAATTCGGGATTATCTGGCGACGGAACTCCGGCACGGCTCGAGACGTGGCATTCACGCGCTTCGGGCGTGACCTCCGGCGATCTCGCGTTCCTTCGCGTTCATTCTACTATGATTTCGCGCTACTCCGGTTCTTAATGACATTAATGTTTCGCGTTTGCTCCGGTTTTTCCTATTAGGCTGTGCCTGTAGTCGACCAGCCCCGTTAGCGATAAGTTTGATTATTATTACTGTCCCCTGATTGGAAGCTTACGAATTTTCTGTTTATCTTGACGCCCACGCTACTAGCCTCGTAATTTCTTTTCTGGCGTCCGCGTTGTTATCCAACTACTGATCGCGGCCTAATGACGACCGCTCCGAATAAACCTTGTTAATTTGTTTTCAATGGCTTGCATTAGTGATTTCGCGTCACCCTGCCGAATACCGCGCTGCCCTCCTATCAACCCCGCCCATACTCTTTAGGTCGAGCTGGCCAATTCCCCGCACATCGAAGCACTTGTGTCTTGCGTCTCCTTGGAATTTTCGCGGTTTCGTTGTACTTTCGTGGACGCGCATTGCCGCGTCCTGGCGCCCAATAGTAATTCTCGATTCGCGGAACTTCCGATGTGCGAGGGAATCTTCGGAGAGGCCTAACACCCTCCTCTCCTCCTCCTTTTGATCCGGCACACGCCCCGGAGCGGTCCGGGGGTGAAAAAGCCGTGACAATATATATATTGTGACGCTGCAGTTTCGCTGCATCGTGGCAGCGCCCCGCCGCCGTCACAAGGCGCGGGATTTCGATAATTCGCGCCCGAGGACGATTTACCGAGTCAGAGCGAGAGATCTCCAGGGGCATAATTGTAATTGCGTTTTCGTATTCTGATCCTTTTTTTTTGTTATTTTGTAATATTGCGTGGCGCCTCACCGAGCTGAGACCGGAGTTCCTGAGGAGCGGACTATGGAGTACAGTATCAGACGGGAGGAATCGAGCGACTTATCGATGGACGCGGACGGACCACGGCGAAACTCGCAAGCCGGCGGGCGCAGGGGAGCCCGGAAGGAAGCTCGCGCGGCACGTAATACGGCGACGGACGGACCCATAGAGGCAGGGCCCCGGGACTCCGGGGCGGAATGAACTTCGCCTGCCCTCCTCACCTGTAAAAGGGATTCCGGGATGGATAGCCACCATTCCCGGACAGAACGAGAAGTACGAGGACGTTAGCGTCTCGCCCGCTACCGGGAAGGATCCCGACGAAATTGCCGTGCACGCAAAGAGACTTGACGCGCCCTGCGGGAGCCAGGGTTGTCGGCCCTATGCAAGGATACGCCGCGAGCTTGCAGGCTCGCCCTCGATTGGTCCGCGCGATAGCACCGAGCGGCTGCGTACGCCCGGGGTGGGGCGCGCAATCGATTCCGCGATCGAGCGAAATTTCGGGAGCACTCGTAGATCGTCCTCGATAACCACCACACGTATTGGGGTAGAGTCGCGGTACTGCCCTGGCAATTTCCTGCCGAGTTACGATTTATGGCACTTGTCTCGGCCTTGGAGTGACGGCGAGGAGTCTCGACGGGAGAAGGATCACGGTGAGGTTGCCTCGGTATTATTCTTGATCATGTAAGCCACGATACCGCCCTACGGGTCGCGCTCGCTCAAAATGACATTCGGTAACCGGCGGCATGCGCCGACAAAGAGTTCATTAGGCGATCGCTATCGAGAGCGAGGGGCCTTGGAATGGTATCGCGGCCATGAATTATTATCGAGTCGCGGAAAAGCTTCTGGAGATCGCGGTCGATGTGTCCGCGATTTCGTATCGCGAATTCACCGCCTCGTGTACCTTAGTGTTCGCGAACGGCAAGATTATTGCGTGGTAATTCGCCCCGGGTCGGGACGCATATCGTACACGCGGTAATGGCCGCGTCTAGAATGTTCGCCTATTTCGTGTGTCGAGATTTTTCGCGTTGAAGTAGTCGCGTTCCGACGATGCTCGCGTCAGGAAAATTCGCGTTGGATTGTAATTCGCGTTCGGTTATCGTTCGCGTTAGATTTAGTGCGTTACGTTATGATTCGCGTCGGAAATGTTACTCAGGTTCGGCGGGCCCGTACGTTAAGAAAATTCTGTGCGTAGAATAGTAATCGTTTGGCTGTTTCTTGCGTTGCCGTGTACCGCGTGATAGTGATTCGCGTTGGATCACTATTGCGTTCAGTCAGTACTCGCGGTAAAATGGCGTATTTTCGCGTTAATTATAGTCTCTTGCGTTGACTCACGGAAATTCCGTACTTTCGTGTCCCCTACGGTATTTTGCGTTATGACGAGGACCGATCGCGTGCGTTAGATTAAGATACTTGCGTTAGATTAAGATACTTGCGTTCGATTATATTACTCGCGTTCGATTAAAGATCATTTGGCGACAGAATTTCTGTATGGCTCGGGACGTGGCATTCACGCGCTTCGGGCGTGACCCCCGGCTATTTTGCGTTCCTTCGTGCTAATGGTACTATTATTTCGCGTTTACTCCGGTTCTTCATATTCGGCTGTGTCTTCCGTCGATCAGCCCCGTTAGCGATAAGTTTAATTATTATTAGTGTTGTCTGATTCAAAACCTACGTAATTTTCTGTTTATCTTCACGCCCGCGCTACTAGCGTTGTTCATTTTCTTTTCTGGCGTCCGCACTCTCATTCATCTGCTTGATGATAACTTAATAATGACAGCCGACTGGCATACATCTCACCTGAGGATTAGCTCAGAATAAACATTGTTAATTCGTTTTCTAATGATCTGAATTAGTGATTTCGTGTCACCCCGCCGAATATCGCGCTGCCCTCCTATCAACCCCGCCCACACTCCTTAGCCGAGCTGGCCGATCTCTCACACACCGGATTAATTAAGTTTGGCGTTACGTTTGGTTGGATTTTTCGGGATTCTTAGTGGACACGAGTTACGCGTCTGGCGCCCAACATTTAATTTCGCGTTGAATTTTCGGCCCGTGTGAGAGGCTCGTCGGAGAGGCCTTCCACCTTTCTCTCCTCTCCCCCTTTTGATCCGGCACACCCCCGGGCACGACCGGAAGTGGAAAAGTCGTGACAATATATATATGGGGCATTCCACGCCAAATCGGAACACCATTCGGCTTTTGCATCTCCGATTTTTTGTAAATTTTTTATGTTTTAGTATTGGTTGAAAGAGGCCTTCATGATTTTTTTCAATTTTTTTGTCAAACCGTTTTCAAATATCGATTTTTGAAAATTACTTTTTGAAGATTTACTTTTTTTTTAAACGCCCATAACTTTACGAAAAATGGGCCAAATGGAACGTTTTTTTTTTTGAAAATTTTGTCTTTTTAAACACACTTTTGATAAAAATATCAAAAAAAAATTTCAAACTGTATTTCTATAAGATTTTTCATTTTAACACAAATTGTTTTTTTACAAAAAACAAAAACACGTACTGATCGATTTTCTCCAAAATTTTTTGTAAAACTATTATTGATTCCACAAATTTTAAGCCTAAATTTATAATGGGATAATGATGGGATCTATTTTTTTTGGATTTTTTAATTTTTTATTTTTTATTTATCCGTGCTGAAAAATATCTGAAAGAAAAAATAATTTACACAGGAACTACTATTAATAATTATCTGAGACATAGTGATTACTAAATAGTTTACAAATTGTTTCAGGAAAAAAAATACAGACTGTTGAATTGAAGCAGTATTTATGCTTGATAAATTTTTTTTTT